>PISX010031795.1:0-16935 GCA_004024625.1 Mellivora capensis
TCAGCCACAGCAACTTCTTTCAAGATATGTCTCCAAAGGCAAAGGAAACAAAAGCAAAAATGAACTTTTGGGACTTCATCAAGATCAAAAGCTTCTGCACAGCAAAGGAGACAGTCAACAAAACAAAGAGGCAACCCACGGAATGGGAGAAGATATTTGCAAATGACAGTACAGACAAAAGGTTGATATCCAGGATCTACAAAGAACTTCTTAAACTCAACACACACAAAACAGATAATCATGTCAAAAAATGGTCAGAAGACATGAAAAGACACTTCTCCAATGAAGACATACAAATGGCTATCAGACACATGAAAAAATGTTCATCATCACTAGCCATCAGGGAAATTCAAATTAAAACCACATTGAGATACCACCTTACACCAGTTAGAATGGCCAAAATTAGCAAGACAGGAAACAAGATGTGTTGGAGAGGATGTGGAGAAAGGGGAACCCTCTTACACTGTTGGTGGGAATGCAAGTTGGTGCAGCCACTTTGGAAAACAGAGATTCCTCAAGAAATTAAAAATAGAGCTTCCCTATGACCCTGCAATTGCACTACTGGGTATTTACCCCAAAGATACAGATGTAGTGAATAGAAGGGCCATCTGTACTCCAATGTTTATAGCAGCAATGGCCACGGTCGCCAAATTGTGGAAAGAACCAAGATGCCCTTCAACGGACGAATGGGTAAGGAAGATGTGGTCCATATACACTATGGAGTATTACGCCTCCATCAGAAAGGATGAATACCCAACTTTTGTAGCAACATGGACGGGACTGGAAGAGATTATGCTGAGTGAAATATGTCAAGCAGAGAGAGTCAGTTATCATATGGTTTCACTTATTTGTGGAGCATAACAAATAACATGAGGACTGGGGAGATGGAGAGGAGAAGGGAGTTGATGGAAATTGGAAGGGGAGATGAACCATGAGAGATTATGGACTCTGAAAAACAATCTGAGGGTTTTGAAGGGGCGGGGGGTGGGAGGTCAGGGGAGCCTGGTGGTGGGTATTATGGAGGGCACGTATTGCATGGAGCACTGGGTGTGGTGCATAAACAGTGAATTCTGTTACACTGAAAATAAATTAAAAAAAAACAAAAAACTTTGCCTTTTTCCCAAACTTCCACTGGTACTTACTCTGAAGTACTACAGCCTAAGCAGCATGTGTTCTGATGACAGGGACCCTCTTTTCCTGGAGTCTGGTCTAGCCAGGACAGAATGAGATCAAGACAAAGGCACTCCTGTCCGAAATATTTTCACAAACTCAAGTTAGCCAATTTGCCAAATATTTATTGGGTATCCAGTATCTGCTAGGCACTTTGATATGATCTGGAGATAAATATAGCTGACTAAAAATTAGTCCTGGCTCTTAAAGATTTAATAGTTCAGTGGGGACACAGATATATTAGCTAATTAGTTCCATATAGTGCCATAAGAGTTATGATTAATATAAAGCTCAAATTCTAGCGGGTCACCAGTGGGCCTGAGGTTTGGCCAGTTGTTCAAGCCTTACATTTCTTTGCACTTAAGAAAAAAAAAAGACATAAGGTGACTTGGCATACCTAGACTACAAAGCAAATAAACCTAGCATGATAGCATGATCCTGGCTTCAGGCAGAGCAGACAAGTCAAAAAGCTCACCCCAAATCTGTAGGGGATGCCACAGAACCCCAAAAGATGTCCAACACCCATGGTTTTCAGGCATTTACCTACCAACTATGACATGTCGCTAGCCTCTCCAAAGAGCCAAGAGAACCAATATGGTAATGTCTCCAAGAATGTTGTTTCTGGATGAGAGCCACTGTTTATGAAGAACGCAGAAAGGATATTTGTCTCAAGGCCCTGGAGATTGAAGCCCTTGGGAAGCATCTTTAGAAACCCATGCATTAGGGTGAGGAGGGTGTTAAACCAGCCTCTGGTCTGGTTCAAGACCACAGCTGGTCTTGAAATCAATAAGTTTGGCCATGATATGCAACTGTTTAATGATACAGAATAGAACAGAATAGAAAATATCAGAGCTTATCACAGTAATGGTAAGTATTATTTTGTAAAACCTTGTTTCAATTCCATTCATGAGAGTGGAGGTTTGTTTGGGTGTGTGCTGGACACATACTGAGTCATGATGTAAAACGTGGGTGGTGATCCAGTTTGAGAAACACCACCCCAGACAGTGTGAGACCCAACCTCACTATCCGGATGAGGGTACTGAGATCCAGAGATATGAAAATACTTGCCCAGAGTTCTACAGTTTGTTAGTGACAATATGAAAACTAGAACCCAGTATCCTGACTCCCACCTCTGTGCTACCCTGTCCCCTACCACAATGTACATGGGGTCTTGATGGGGAGGGCAGCGGTGGTAGTAGGTGAGGGAAGGCCAAAAGGGGAGATAGAATGGAAGAGTTTAACCTTCAGGTCTCCTTTTACCAACTAGACACGAGCTGCACTGTGCTTCTTTCATGCCGTGTTTGAGCAACCATGTTCTAGCCACAAAAGAATAGAAATAATTGGTAGTATTTACCAAGTGCTTTCTATGGGCCTTGAACCAGACCAGTCACTTTACATATTAACCATATATAGATAGTTTTCTCATGCCAGTTATCCAGGTGAGGAAACAAACTCTGAGATCTGGAATATTGGTGCAAGATCATGCAGCATCTTGGTGGCAGAGCCAACACTCATACCTAAATCTAATTTCAAAGTGACTCCTTTAAATCCTCTACACCAAAACCATGTTGCCAGATATATTTCAACCCAATTTCCCATATTTGAACCACTTTCCCCCTCCATATGTATTTATTTTTTTACTTTTTTAATTTCTTTTCAGCGTAACAGAATTCATAGTTTTACACCACACCCAGTGCTCCATGCAATGCGTGCCCTCCATAATACCCACCACCAGGCTCCCCCAACCTCCGACCCCCCGCCCCTTCAAAACCCTCAGGTGGTTTTTCAGAGTCCATAGTCTCTCATGGTTCATCTCCCCCTCCAATTTCCCTCAACTCCCTTCTCCTCTCCATCTCCCCATGTCCTCCGTGTTATTTGTTATGCTCCGCAAATAAGTGAAACCATATGATAACTGACTCTCTCTGCTTGACATATTTCACTCAGCATAATCTCTTCCAGTCCCATCCATGTTGCTACAAAAGTCGGGTATTCATCCTTTCTGATGGAGGCATCATACTCCATAGTGTATATGGACCACATCTTCCTTATCCATTCGTCCGTTGAAGGGCATCTTGGTTCTTTCCACAGTTTGGCGACCATGGCCATTGCTGCTATAAACATTGGGGGTACAGATGGCCCTTCTATTCACTATGTCTGTATCTTTGGGGTAAATACCCAGTAGTGCAATTGCAGGGTCATTGGGAAGCTCTATTTTTAATTTCTTGAGGAATCCCCACACTGTGGAGAAAGGGGAACCCTCTTACACTGTTGGTGGAAATGCAAGTTGGTGCAGTCGCTTTGGAGAACAGTGTGGAGATTCCTCAAGAAATTAAAAATAGAGCTTCCATATGTATTTCTTTTTTTTTAAGATTTTATTTATTTATTTGTCAGAGAGAGAGAGAGTGAGCACTGGCAGACGGAGGCAGAGGGAGGCAGAGGGAGAAGCAGGCTCCCTGCCAAGCAAGGAGCCCGATGTGGGACTCGATCCCAGGATGCTGGGATCATGACCTGAGCCGAAGGCAGCTGCTTAACCAACTGAGCCACCCAGGCGTCCCTCCATATGTATTTCTAAGTTAATTTTATATATTATATAAACTAATACATACAGCTGTATGTGTATCTGTAGAGATATAAAATCTCCAACCCCCATTACATTCTACATTTTGATTCATATATTAAAGGATAAAGTTAGGGACGCCTGGGTGGCTCAGTTGGTTGAGCAGCTGCCTTCAGCTCAGGTCATGATCCCAGTGTCCTGGGATCGAGTCCCACATCGGGCTCCTTGCTTGGCAGGGAGCCTGCTTCTCCCTCTGCCACTCTGTCTGCCTGTGCTCGCGCTCTCTCTCTCTCTCTCTCTGACAAATAAATAAATTTAAAAAAAATAAATAAATAAAGGAAAAAGTTAAAGCATCCCTAAGAAATAATAGCCTGGGATGCAACCAACTCTACCGTTCATTGTTATTTTAAAAAACAGAAAAGATGCCTCTAAAAATTTAGTTATTCTGAAGAATGAGAAAGACTTGGGCCTATTTTTTCTTTTTTTAATTATTTTTTTTAATTTTTTAATTTTTTATAAACATATAATGTATTTTTATCCCCAGGGGTACATGTCTGTGAATCGCCAGGTTTACACACTTCACAGCACTAACCATAGCACATACCCTCCCCAATGTCCATTACCCCACCCACCCTCTCCTGTCCCCCCTCCCCCCAGCAACCCTCAGTTTGTTTTGTGAGATTCAGAGTCACTTATGGTTTGTCTCCCTCCCAATCCCATCTTGTTTCTTTTCTTCTTTTCCTACCCCCCTAACCCCCCATGTTGCATCTCCACTTCCTCATATCAGGGAGATCATATGATAGTTGTCTTTCTCCAATTGACTTATTTCACTAAGCATGATACCCTCTAGTTCTGTCCACGTCATCACAAATGGCAAGATTTCATTTCTTTTGATGGCTGCATAGTATTCCATTGTGTATATATACCACATCTTCTTTATCCATTCATCTGTTGATGGACATCTAGGTTCTTTCCATAGTTTGGCTATTGTAGACATTGCTGCTATAAACATTCGGGTGCACGTGCCCCTTCGGATCACTACGTTTGTATCTTTAGAGTAAACACCCAGTAGTGTAATTGCTGGGTCATAGGGTAGTTCTATTTTCAACTTTTTGAGGAACCTCCACGCTGTTTTCCACAGTGGTTGCACCAGCTTGCATTCCCACCAACAGTGTAGGAGGGTTCCCCTTTCTCTGCATCCTTGCCAGCATCTGTCATTTCCTGACTTGTTAATTTTAGCCATTCTGACTGGTGTGAGGTGATATCTCATTGTGGTTTTGATTAGTATTTCCCTGATGCCGAGTGATGTGGAGCACTTTTTCATGTGTCTGTTGGCCATCTGGATGTCTTCTTTGCAGAAATGTCTGTTCATGTCCTCTGTTGGACCTATTTTCTATCCACACAGGATATCTGGAGAAGGAACAGGATCATACAGAGAGGAAATAACATAATAGTAACATAAGGGTTTAATACCTTCAAAGACAGCTTTACAAGGGCACCTGGGTGGCTCAGTCAGTTAAGCATCTGACTCTTCATTTCAGCTCAGGTCATGATCTCGGGGTCATGAGATCGAGCTCCATGTTAGGCTCCATGCTGGACATGGAACATGCTTAAGGTTCTCTCTCCTGTTCCCTCTGCCCCACGTCCCCCCCGCCCCTGACCATGCATGCCCTCATTCTCTCTCTCTCTTTCCCTCAAAACAAAGATATTTTTACTGCTCACCCTTATAACAGGATGGAAAAGCAGCCTTCTCTCCATTTTTCCTGTTCATCCACCTAAAATCCCTGATAGGATTCCCACATAACTGCCTTGCTTGAGTTATATTTAGACATGGTCCCTTAATACCAGCATTTCAGTCCAGAGCATGGACACCATCATTGGCCCAACTACTCTTCTTTTGACCTACCCCCGTCACCTTCATTGTCTTTCTTGGGTTAGTTATGCACCTATCTGACCCCTACTTGATTTTCCAAAACCCTTTTTGAACAGGAACTACATTTTATTTATCTTTGGCTCTACAGAGTTCCAGCAAGGACCGTGAATATACTCACACTCAATAAATGTGCTTGTTTGAGTTAAAACAAGGAGTTCCTGGGGAACCATCCCAATTTAACCAGCCTGACTGGCAGTGCATGGAACTGGCTGTGTTTATGCTGTGACTACTGATCCCAGCCCTGGCCACTCCTTGGCTTGCCCACCCCATTATGTCTCAGTGTGCTTTGTCCAAAACCAGGGTTGCAGGGACTGTTGTAAGTAATGAACATCTAAAATAAGAATAAAAGCTTCCAGGTTATTTAGTTCCTCTAGGATTTCTCATAATTGGATTGCTAGTCATGGTTTAGAACTTTTGCTTTGGAAATTCACCAACTTGATTTCCAATTAGATTCTGACTACCTGGCCACAGTAGCCAAGGTCCATGTGGACTCCAGCAGAGGAGAGCAGCTGGGCATCGCCCATTCCAGGAGTAAAGACTCCTTGGCAACAAGGTAGCCTTGAGGGTAGATACGAGGATTTTGAGATTGCTGGCTTTCTGAATGATGCTGGAGTTAGAGCATGTTTTCAAAGAAATACATATTAGATTATGGCTATAGGATGGACTTTGATCAAGATGGTCTTGGCCAGAAAACCAGACACTGTTTACATTGGGGGCCATGTGTTTAGAATTGCTTGTTTTGCTGATTCTCAATGATTCTCTACCTCTATATTTTCTAAAGTATGTCTTTAAATGGTTGATACCAAATTATCTGGAGTGATATTTTTTAGATCTTTCCTCCTTAGGATCTGGGAAAGGTATTTTGGCCATTTCCTCCTGGTCTTTGATCGCACTGTTCTCTAGACTTGATTCCACTTCAAGTATTACTTCTTTCTTCAATCTATCCTCCTCACATTCCATATTAACCCCTTTTCGTTTACCCATATGCATGATCAAGCTTTCTAGAGCCCCTTTCTTCAAAAGCCCTCAATGGCTCTCAAAGTACTGTTTCCTTATCCTGACATGCAAATCCAACTACAATCTAGTCCCAATGCGTTTTTCCACTCTCCTCTCCCACTGCTGCTACCCTTACTCATAGAATACCCAAAATGGACTATTCACTCATTTCAAACCATACTCTGTGCTTTTCTACTTCTAGGCTTTTGCTTGTGATGGTTCCTCCATTTGAAAGCTTTCCACTTGCTCTCCATCCAGGAGAATTAAGATATTACTCAAATGCCATCTTCTTCATGAAGTCTTTCCTTATTCCCTAAATTCAATATGATCTAAGTTTCAAATCCTAATAGCCCTTGATACAAGAACTTCTCCTATGGCATATACCTCATTTTACCTTGTACTATGGAAATGCCTGTACCATTTAAATATTTCTGCTAGACTGTACATTCCTTGAGGGCGAGGACTATCTGCTATTACATCTCAGTGACTTTCACACATATTACCAGAGTACACCTGCTTTCTTTCACTTAAAAAAGTATTTCTTGAGTCTATATCTACTATATGCTAGGCATTAAGATAATACCAAACAGCAATCTATTTTTGCTTTCATTTTCCTTGCCTCGGGAGACCTATCTAGAAAGAATTTGCTATGGCTGCTGTCAAAGAAGTCACTGCCTGTATTCTCCTCTAAGATTTTTATGGTTTCAGGTCTCACTTTTAGGTCTTTGATCCATTTTGAATTTATTTTTGTATATGGTGTAAGAAAGTGGTCTAGTTTGAGAGTGCCTGGGTTGCTCAGTCAGTTAGGCGTCCAACTCTGGGTTTCAGCTCAGGATGTGGTCTCAGGGTCATGGGATCGAGCTCTGTGTAAGGCTCCATCCTCAGTGGGGAGTCTACTTGAGATTCTTTGCCTTTCTCTATCCTTCTGCTGTTCCACCACTCACTCTCTTTCTCTCATTCTCTCTCTAAAAATAAATAAATAAATAACATCTTTTCTTAAAAAGAAGCGGTCCACTTTCATTCTTTCATATGTTGCTGTCCAGTTTTCCCAAAACCATTTGCTGAAGAGACTTTTTCCCCATTGGATATTCTTTCCTGCTTTGTCAAAGATTAATTGATCATATAGTTGTGGGTTCATTTCTAGGTTCTTTTTTCTGTTCCATTGATCTACCTATTTTCCTGCCAGTACCAAACTGTTTTAATCAGTACAGCTTTGTAATATAACTTGAAGTCTGGAATTGTGATGACTCCAGCTTTGCTTTGCCTTTCAATTTTGCTTTAGCTATTCAGGGTCTTTTGTGTTTCTACACAAATTTTAGGATTGTTTGTTCTAGCTATGTGAAAAATCCTGTTGGTGTTTGCTGTTCTGATTGCATTACATGTGTAGGTCCTTTGGGTTGTATAGACATTTTAACAGTATTTGTTCTTCCAATCCATGAATATTGTCTTTCTTTTCTTTTTTTCAAGATTTTTTATTTTATTTATTTATTTGAGAGAGAGAAAAAAGAGAGATAGAGATCAGGGGGAGGGGCAAAGGGAGAAGGAGAGGATCTCAAGCAGACTCCACACTGAGCACAAAGCCCAATACAGCTTTCAATCTCAGGACCTGAGCTGACATCAAGAGTTGGATGCTTAACCGACTGAGCCACCCAAGCTCTCCTGTCCTTCAATTTCTTTGTGTCATCATCAATTTCTTTCATCAGTGTTTTACATTTTCAGAGTACAGATCTTTTTACCTCTTTGGTTAGGTTTATTCCTAGTTAACTTATTGACAAAATAAAAAGTTTCTGTACAGCAAACAAGCAACAAAACTAAAAGGCAAGCTACAGAATAGAAAATGTTTGCAAATGACATCTGATAAAGAGTTAGTATCCAAATCTATAAAGAACTTATAGAACGCAATACCCAAGAAATAAATAATCCAATTAAATGATAGGTAGAAGACATGAAAAGATATTTTTCCAAGAAGACAGATGGCCAACAGACACATGAAAAGATGGTCAATACCGCTGATCATCAGGGAAATACAAATCAAAAATACAATAAAATATCACCTCACATCTGTCAGAATGGCTAAAATTAACAATACAGGAAACAACAGGTGTTGGCGAGGATGCAGAGAAAGGGGAACTCTCTGACACTGCTGGTGGAAATGCAAACTGGTACATACTCTGAAAAACATGGAGTTTCCTCAAAAAGTTAAAAATAGAACTACCCTACAATCCAGCAATTACACTACTAGGCATTTACCCAAAGGATACAAAAATACTGATTCAAAGGGACACAGGCACCCTGATGTTTAACAAGCATTACCAACAATAGCCAAAATTATGGAAACATCCCCAGTGTCCATCAACTGATAAATGGATAAGGAAGATGTGGTATATATATGTAGAATATAATATTACTCAGCCATTAAAAAAAATGAAATCTTGCTATTTCCAATAGCATGGATGGAACTAGAGAGTTTTATGCTAAGTGAAATAAGCCAGAGAATGACAAATACTATATGATTTCACTCACATGTGGAATTTAAGAAACAAAACAAATGTGCAAGAAAAAGAAAAAGAGAGAGGCAAACCAAGAAACAGATAGCTATTTTTTTATTTGAGAGAGAGCAAGCATGGGCGGGCATGCACACATGCAAGCATAAGCAAGGGGAGGGGCCGAGGGAGGTGGGGAGATGGAGAGAATCTCAGGCTGACTCTGCGCTGAGCACAGAGCCTAATGCAGGGTTCAGTCTCACCACCCTGAGATCATGACCTGAGCCAAAACCAAGAGTCAGAGGCTCAAATGACTGAGCCACCCAGGTACCCCAAAACAGATTCTCAGCTACAGAAAACAAACTGATGGTCACCAGAGGGGAGGCAGGTTGGGGGGTGAAACAGGTGATGAAGACTGAGGAGGGCACTTGTTGTGATGAGCACTGGCTATTGTATGGAAATGTTGAATCACTATATTGTATACCTGAAACAAATTTTACATTGTATGTTAACTGAAATTTAAATAAAAACTTAAAAGAAAGATTATATCAATGATCAACCTAGACAAAAATCTCTGTTCTCATGGAACTTGTATTTATGTATTACAGTGGGGAAAGACAAGATAATAAACAATACATGATTTTAGGTGTCAGAAGTGGTGAGTGCTTTGAAGAAAAGTGTGGTAAAAATAATTTTTTTCTCTTCTTTTGAGTATAGTTGACACACCATGCTATATTAGTTTCAGGTATACAACATAGTGATTCAATAAGCTTATACATTTTGCTATGTTCTATAAAGGTAACTACCATCTGTCACTGTACAATGTTATTACAATACCATTGACTATATTCCTCATGCTGTAACTTTCATCCCATGACTTACTCATTCCATGATTGGAAGGCTATATAATTATAAGAAAATACTTCCCTGAGAAGGTAACATATAACAAGGAACTGAAGGTTGTAGGAGAGTGAACCACATGGCTTCTAGACACAGGGAAGAGAAAGTAGAAAGATCTGAAAAATAAATGCCTTGAGCATGAGAAGTAGCAAGGAGGCCAGCCTGGAATGGAGCGAGACAGAAGGAATGGCATGAGGTCACAGAGATAATGGGGAGATAATTTAGAGTCTCAAAAACCATTATAAGGACTTCAGGATTTTATTCTGAATAAAATGGATGTGAGTGAAGAGTTCTGAGCAGACAACTGTTGTAATCTCTCTTTTATTCTTATCAGGTCATTCTAGCCACTCTGCTGAACTAAGATTGCGGTGGCAAAAGGACCAAAGCAAGGAGTCTGGTTAGGAGGCAATGCAATTGTCCAAGAGTGAGAGAGCTGTGACGCAGACCAGGGAGGTAGCAGTGGAGGTGGGCCAATTCTGGATACACTTTGTAGGTAGAACCAATAGGATTGGCTGAAAGACAAAATTCAGTGTGGGAAAGAAAGTGAAGCAGGCTCCAGTGTTTGGACCTGAGCAGCTGCAAGAGTGGAGTTGCCATTTGCTGTGAGGTAAGTTTAGATTGTGTGCCCTTTACTGAGAGCTGAGTGGGAGGTCTGGAAGCCGTCACCTTAGTCCTCATGGACCAGCTGCAATCCCACACCATCCAGTTTTCAGCCCATGGCCTCTGGCAAGTTTCTTCCCACTGCCAGGCTTTCTGCTCCTGGAGCAACCACAGGTCCCTCAAAGAGCTCTGGATCTCAGCTGGTGGGTGGGTTTCTGCATTTGTTACTTGTTTATCTCTTAGCCTCCTGTTGTCCTCCTTCTCTAACCCACTTTATTTACTAGTGCATAAAACAAAACATTAATACAAAATAATTCTTTGTGCTGTGTTTTTTTAATATTCAGATCATTGGTGTGGCTTCTGATTGAGTCCTGACTGATATAATTAGGGAGAAGAAAAAGAACCAGCCCAGGAGCAGTCAGTAAAGGACTCAAGGGCAGATAGACGGGGCCTGGAATCCAAGTGAAGAAAACACTGTAAGAAAGCAGAAATGAGGGGTGCTTGAGTGGCTCAGTCTTAAGTGTCTGTTTTTGGCTCAGGTCCAGACCTCAGAGTTCCAGGATCGAGCCCTGTGTTGGGCTGTCCACTCAGTGGGGAGTCTGCATCTCCCTCTGACCCTCCTCCCTCTCATGCTCACTCTCTCTCTCAAATAAATAAGTAAACTCTAAAAAAATAAAACAAAGCAGAAATGACCTTTTATGCCAAATGGTGCTGATTATCAAGTACCAGGAGGATGGAGAACTGACTATGGGACTCAACAACATGGAGGACACTTGGGAACCTTGAAAATAGTATATGTAAGTTTTACCCTTCCACACCTTCTCCCCAATTCATGATACAACACCAGTGCCCTGATTTCCCTTGGGAAACCATCCATTCTCCTCTCTCATCATATGGTTTGAGTAGGCTTAACTTCAGAGCCTGGCATGCGATGTAAGCCTTGCCCCAGTACTGAACCCCTTGGTTACTGTGATTGGTTCAGGGATAATATGTAACCCAAGGTGGTCCAATGAGATTTATACCCAAGACATACCAAGACCTGAGCTTCTAGGAAATAGAAATCCTTTCCCCACTGAACATGAAGCTGAAAAGACAGATGATAAACCTAGAGATGCTGTGATCTTTCCACCCAAACCATACAGCCTGCCTGAAAATGAGGCCAACACAGAGAAAACAGAACCAAGAAAAAACAATTTTCATGCTATTCATGTGAGCCCTTGGATCATGTTAGCCTGAAACCACCCCTGGGCTTTTTAGTTCCTTGAGGTGATAAACTCCTTTTTTTCTGCTCATGACAACTGGATTTTAGTTTTCTTCACTTACGACCAAAAGAAGTCATGAGCAAAATAATAACATTTAATCAGTGATTATAGGCTAGAAAACAACTGATGAGTGAAGGGTCTGGCCCAAAGTCTTTATGGCCAAGCTAAATCCACACACCAGGTCTTCTCACTCTAAACAATAATCTTTTTTCATTATATTAACTCCACCATAATGAATGTAGCATCACTCATGACTGTCATTATTCGACTTCAAGAACAAAAGGATTTGGACTAGTAGATTTCAGTATGATTGGAAGATTTTTCTAAATTGTGTTGAGTGGCTGTTCTTTCCCTTCTGTGGCATGAGAATTTCTTATAGCAAAGAAAGGGGAATTTCAAAGTATCATAGTAGCGAGGACTGTTGGCCAAGGGAACTACTAAAAAACTCTTTTGAAATTAACTGAAAATGCAGAAAATATTTTAAAATACATTCTTTTTTTTAAAGAAATCTATCCTTTTATGAACATCCATTTTTGTCTTGGGTCAGAGCAATATAAATCACAGCCTCAATTTTCCCTTTACCCCCAAATGCTATAGCTGATTTGCTCCCATAATTAACTCAACTGAAGACAACAAGCTAATTTGAGAACTGGTTCCCCTTAGCAGTGGGTAGCTGAGGAAGTCAGCTTCCTCAGGGAGTCACAGATGTGTGTTAGACCACTGTCTGTCTTCTAGAAACCTTGCCCTGACCACACCAGGAGATGTCCCTAGTTAGATATAAATTTAGAGAGATGCCTGTTAGGTGGACAGATGACTCTGTCTCAAAGCTGCCACGTGGCACTATCCCAGAGCTGTGTCTGAGCCCCTGGCACAGGAGGGCGGCACGATGGCCCTGTTGCGGAAAAGGCGCTTTGTCTGTCTGTGTCTGTGTCTGTGTGTTTTTAAAATCTCAGAGCTTAAATCAACCAATGAAATATTCATGGGGATCTAAAGCAGAGGGCAAGCTAACAGCTTTCTTATGGGAATATCAATATTCTTGGAGCCAGTCTTAATCCAATATTCAGAAAGCTTCTCTTCCCCCTTTGTCACTTTGGGTTCAGACTTATTTTCAGAAAGCCTCCACCCCCTCGCAATCCTGCTGCATTAACAGGATGAGCAGCGGTAGGTGGGCCAAGGGCAGAGGGAGATAACAGGAAGAAGCCACTGTGGGGTATAGGTGCAGGGAGGGGCCAAGAAGGCTGTGCTCTCCCACACGCAGTCCATTTAGTGTGGCTCCTCTGGGAAGCTGGAGAATGTGTGCATAGTCGGGTGACTGCCTTTAGTGTTTTCGTCTGGTCTATGATTCCAGGTGTGTAGTAGGATTTTCCTTCCTGGCGACAGCCAGAGGGAGGGGTGGAAAGAGGGAGAAGGGGAGGTCCTTAACCAGTGTCATGGAAGGAAATTACTGCTGGAGAAAGAAAATATTTTCCTTCACCCATTCTCTGTGGCATGTGGGTGTCCCTCCTGAGGCACGTCTATGAGACAGAGCTGGCCCAGCACACAGCTGGTGGGCTACATGATGACTCATGCCTGTCCCCTTCCCCACCTGGCCCTCCAGGCCTGCCCACCTCCACTCCCCAGCAACCACACGACTGCCACACACCTTAAGGTGGGGGGAATTCTATATTCTCCTTTTCCCTTCTTGGCCTCTCAGTTCAGGCTGCCAAAAAAGGGGCCAGTTAGGATGGTGGTTTCCTGATGTGGGTACCTGTCCCTCAAGACTGGACTAAAGCCTGCCAACTCATTCCAGGTCTGCCCACCCAAACACCATGGAGCAGCGTTCTCCCCTGGCTGGCCTGTGTTACTGAGACTTCTCCAGCGCGGCCCTTTCGGGTGCCCCAGTTGCTGGGGAGGCAGAGAGACTTCTTGGAGACTGGTGCCCAGAGCAATACTGCCAAGCCAAGCTGGGAACTAAGGAGGCCCAGTTACAGGCGTGGTAGAGAGAAGTAGTAGGAACAGCAGGATTGTGGGGGGGAGAAGGCTGCTCCCCACACATACCCTCTCCCCCACCAGCTGGCTTCTCTCCAGCAAGAGTAAGTGAGCAGCAGTGTTCCACATTAGGCCTCAAAGGTTGTCAGTCAGCTGTAATCCTACCCTGTGGCCAGGAGAAGGTGGAGGGGGGCCCCTAGCCACGAGCACTCCCCTGTGTATTTCTCTTCTGAAGGCGAATTCTACAAATCCAAGCTTCGGAAAATAAATTTATTTAGACCTTCTGTGCTTTAAGGGTGATGTGCTGTAAACTTGGGGAATAAAGCAATAGGAGTCAATTTTACGAATCAAGTTGCTATATTTTACCTTGCATGCTGGTGTTTCCTGACCACAATGCTTGGAAAAGGGAAGCTCCTAGATGCGGTGCAGAAAGCAAGGTATTTTGATTCTTTCTAGAGAAGCCTGAACCTTATTAGGTACTAAATAACACAGGGTGACCAGCAAGAAAAAGAAAAGCCCAAGGGACAGAGAGGCCATAGAGGATAGTTCCTTATTCACGACATTTCTGAGTCAGCCCACTCGACCATTACCCAGCAAACACCAACAGAAATCCCTGAGGGTCCTCACAGCCTGCTAACCCCCACCCCCGCTCCTAACACTTCTCCCAGTCTGGCAATAGCTAAGTCAGGGGGCGCTATCTGTTTGGGACGCCTGCTTGTTAGTCTGGGAGGCTCAGACTCAGTGAGGCAACTGTCTTGCAATTGCGCAGGTCAGAGCATCACTACCTTCCCCAGCCCCACGCTCCATTCACCAGAACCTTCACAAGAAACAGCCAAAGCCCAAACCAGCCCAGAGGGATGGTTCAAAACACTATTGCTGTCTGCTCTCACAGAATCCGGCTCGGTGCTTCCGTTTACTTGCTGTGTGGCGCTGGAGAAATTACTTTGCCTCTTCATGCCTCAGCTTCCTCATCCTCAAAGTGGAGATAATAACGGTACCTACTCCATGGTCGCTGTGACAGCTGAATGATAAAATGTATGTAAAGGTTTCTAGAACACAAAGTATTGCTAACGATGTGTTCGCGGGTACTATTACTATAATAATTACTGATGTCCCCTCCGTGTTTGTTGAGTGGAATTCTTGTCAAGTTCCTGGGGAGAAAATGTCCTCATTGGTTGATTAATGTGGAGACACTGATGCAGCCAGTCTGCTCTCAAGGCCCTATGTTACTTAGACCCCATGTCCATCCAGCTTGATTCAACCGCACCAAATGTATAGCAAAGTTTAACTCTATGATATAAAGAGGTAACTAAGGTATCAGAGCATCTGGGTGGCTCATTCAGTTAAGCATCCAACTCTTGATCTCAGCTCAGGTCTTGATTTCAGGGTTGTGAGTTTGAGCCCTGCATTGGGCAACGTGTGGGGCATGGAACCTACTTAAAAAAAAGAAAAAGAGGGACGCCTGGGTGGCTCAGTTGGTTAAGTGGCTGCCTTCGGCTCAGGTCATGATCCCAGCGTCCTGAGATCGAGTCCCACATTGGGCTCCTTGCTCGGCGGGGATCCTGCTTCTCCCTCTGCCTCTGCCTGCCACTCTGTCTGCCTGTGCTCGCTCGCTCTCTCTCCCTCTCTCTGACAAACAAATAAATTTTAAAAAATTAAAAAAAAAAAAAGAAAAAGAAAAGAAAAAAATCTGTAAGCGGATGGAGAAGCTTCACTGGGGATGCAGCAAGGCTGCCCCCTATCTTTGAACACAGGATTGACAGACTGAGTGTGAGAAGCCTAGCCATGTCTTACTGGCCACTCTATCATGCCTAACTAATTGCTCAAGAATATTGTAGCATAATACTGATAGCTTAGATAAGGGCCCTATCCACACATTCTCAAACTGAGGTCCATACATTCTAATGAAGGTAAAAACAAATCCACTATCTAATATCCGGCATTTGATGTGACACAAATAACACCATTAGGTTACAATCATTACTGTGTAATGCACCCTGCTGAACACTTTAGGCTCTTTCATTTAATCTCCATAATATCCCTATTGGTTGGTCAATTACACTTTCCCAACCATCTTACTGAGGAGACAACTTAAACTCTCTGAGTTAAGTAACTTGTCCAGAGCACAAAGCTAAGTGGCAGAGCCAGGGACCAAATCAAAGTTTACCTGACTCCTGAGCCTGGGATCTTAACTATTAACCTTTACACCTACTTACATTTGAACCATTATTAAAAGGAATCTATGATATCAGTATATAGTCCATTGGAATGGTCTTTGAAATCAATATGGATTTTTTTTTAAAGACTGTATTTATTTATTTGACACAGAGAAAGCGCGCATAGGCAGGGGGAGCAGCAGGCAGAGGGAGGGGGAGAAGCAGGCTCCCCAAGTAGCAGGAAGTCTGATGCAGGCCTCGATCCCAGGACTCCAGGATCATGACCTGAGCTGAAGGCAGATACTTAACCAACTGAACCACCCCCCATGCACCCCTGAAATAAATATGCATTCTTTTTTTTTAAGATTTTACTTATTTATTTGACAGACAGAGATCACAAGTAGGCAGAGAGGCAGGTGGGGGGGGGGCAAAGCAGGCTCCCCACTGAGCAGAGAGCCCAATGCCGGGCTCCATCCCAGAACCCTGGGATCATGACCTGGGCCAAAGGCAGAGGATTAACCCACTGAGCCACCCAGGCACCCCTACAGAAGTATTCTTATAAACTAACCCCTTGGGGCGCCTGGGATCGAGCCCCGCGTCAGGCTCTCTGCCCGGCAGGGAGCCTGCTTCCCTTCTTCTCTCTCTGCCTGCCTCTCTGCCTACTTGTGATCTCTGTCTATCAAATAAATGAATAAAATCTTTAAAAAAAGAATCAATAAGATCGATAAACCATTGGCCACACTAATCCAAAAGAAAAGAGAGAAAGCTCAAATTAATAAAATTATGAATGAAAAGGGAGAGATCACAACTAACACCAAGGAAGTAGAAACAATCATCAGAAGCTATTATCAACAGTTATATGCCAATAAGTTAAGCAACCTAGAGAAAATGGATGCATTCCTAGAAAAAT
>PISX010031797.1:0-16936 GCA_004024625.1 Mellivora capensis
ACTGTTTCCTTTGCTGTGCAAAAGCTTTTGATCTTGATGAAATCCCAATAGTTCATTTTTGCCCTTGCTTCCCTTGCCTTTGGCGATGTTCCTAGGAAGATGTTGCTGTGGCTGAGTAGACCATATTATTTTTAAGAGCCCTTCCAGCTTGAAAAAAAAAATCCATAAGATAACAGTTTTCCAACCCAGGGTGGAATTCACAAGAGGGAACAGCAGTTTGTCAGACTTTGAACTTAATCTCCAAGCTTTGTTTGCTCTGTAATCCTGGAAGAACTGGCCCTTTCCCTATTATCCTCAGCTCAAAGGCCCAGGAAAGACTAGAGTGGTTTGGGGACCAGTGTGGAATTTAAAACATGCTGGAGTTTTGTGGTCTGAAGCCATGGATAGACATGGATGGTGGAAGAATCCCACTTGGTGATGCCCCCCAGGGACTGCATTAAGGACGTCCAGACTGCTCCGGCTGATGGCAGGAAGCCCTATTCAGGGCTGGACCTCCTGGTTAGAACTGCAAAGCAGTCAAGGTTGGTATTTTGTGCCACTTCAGTGGCCGGCAATCTCCTAGAAGTTTGGCAGGCACAAAGATGATCCTGATTTAATCTTTTCCAGTGGAGGACACTTAGTCCTGGCAAGAAAAAAATGGCTTGTTTGGGGTCACAGTAGCAGAGCAGAGGTTAAAACTCACTGCTGATTCATTCTATTTTTTTCATTACATCATACTGTCACCTTTGCCATTCTCTAGAGCTACCATACATTCCCTCCATTTGTCTTTCTATGTCACAGATCTCTTTTGATCCTTTCCTCCTAAGGTCAGTGTTCTAGTGTCTAGCACAGTGCTTAGTACGTACTAGGCCTTTATCAAATATGTTAGTGGATGAGTGAGTGAACTCAGAGTCTGTTCCTAACTCATTATCCGAATGAGATTCAGTTCTCTACTGCTACCTTACCTCATAAACTGATTCACGCTAAATTGTTAGTGGATGCTAATAGGGTCATGTTTTAAGATTTTATTTATTTATTTGTCAGAGAGAGAGAGAGAGAGCAAGCACAGGCAGACAGAGTGGCAGGCAGAGGCAGAGGGAGAAGCAGGCTCCCTGCCGAGCAAGGAGCCCGATGTGGGACTCGATCCCAGGATGCTGGGATCATGACCTGAGCCGAAGGCAGCCTCTTAACCAGCTGAGCCACCCAGGCGTCCCATAGGGTCATGTTTTAATGGTCCCAGGTAACAACTGCATTTTCACTGGGGCTTTCTGTAAATTGTGTCTTCAGCAGAAGGAATGATTGCAGTAGCCCTGTGGGGGGCTCTTAGGGCATGGCAGGATTGTTAGGGCCCCTCACTCTTTGTCCTACCAGAAATAGGCACCTGTCTGCTCTTTTCTCCTATGGGTTTAACCCTGCACTGGGCACTACCAGAGGGCAGTGGCTCTGCTCAGGACAGGACTACGTGAAAAAGTTCTGGAAGCTAAGGCATCACACCGGGGTACAGTAGGGGTAGACATGGGTTGTAGCTGCCTTGGATGTGCTGTGAGTATTTCTGGATTGGTGAGGCAGTTGTAACAGTCCTCTTCCCCATTTCACTAAAATGCTGGGTGAACAATCCTGTGGTCATAGTTAGATCTGAAGGGGCCTAGCTGGAAAGTAGCAACTTCTTTCTCCACGTCGATGCATCTGTTTAGCTGCTCTTTTCTGAGTGGCAGTGATAGGCACCATACATGTAACATGTCTGGCCCTCAGAGGAGCAGGAGGAACCACAGCCACTCTCTGGACTTGAGCTGCCTTACTTGGCAGTCAAACCAGTCCTGACCTCTTACCTCAGCTCACTTTTGGGTGCTTCACAGATCCCCTGCCTCTCATCTCTCTTCATCTCAGATGCATCTTGCAAATCATTCAACAGCCTGGCTCATCTTCTTAAACACTGCTTATGTCAAATACTCCTCATATGGAAACCCATAGTGGCTCCCCAGGGCCTGCTGGCTATACAGCATCCCCTTACCCTGTCTTCAGGGTTCCTTGTGATTCACCATCATTTTGATTATCTTTTCTGCCTGCAGAACTTTTCCTTCAGTCTCTGCCCATCCACAGGAAACTCTCCTAAACCACTCTGCTTGACATGTCTTACTCTGCCAGTGTGATGGTAAATTTCTCCAGTGCAAGGATCATGGGGCATCCTCGAGAGCCTCCTAAGGGCCCGGCACAGAGCAAGGCGCATTTTAAGTACACAGGAAATGGTGCTTGATTTCATTGAACAAGTGGTTTTGTTGCATTGCAAGAAGCTCCAGGGGAAGAGCAAATGAAGTAAAGACAATCCTTTCAAAAATTAACAGGTATCGATCCCGGGTTTTGGCACAAAAAAACCCAAACAAACAAACAAAAAACCCGACAGATATCGAGACATCTATGCTAAATATATGGGTAAGCATATTCTGAAAAATATTTTCTTGATTAATTTTCCTCAACTATCCCCTTGACTCTTTCTTACTTGACACAGTGGTGCAGAGCAGAGCTATACATAGGAAGGCAGGGGACCTCCCACTCTCCTTTCCTCACCGTCCCCTGATGCTGTGCCCTTGCATAAAGTGTTCATTCAGTGCTTGCCATGTGCTGAGGATACAGGAGGGACCGTGTGACCTTGTCCTCCAGGAAGATACAGTAAAGCTTCCATCAAACATCCTTGCTTCAGTCTTAGAGCAATTTCTCCTTCCTTTACATCAGTGCTTGCCAGCTTTTAGCAATAGCAGACTCTTATCCTAGCCCCACATCAGAACACCATACACACAGCACTGTGCAGTTCTCATTTTAGGAGCCTTGAGTGATAGGATTCGGACAATAGCACTAAAATTACTGTCTCAGGGTGCCTGGGTGGCTCAGTCGTTGATCATCTGCCTTCGGCTCAGGTCATGATCCGAGTCCTGGGGATGGAGTCCTGCATCGGCCTCACTGGGGAGCCTGCTTCTCCCTCTCTCTCTACTCCCCTCCCTTGTTCCCCTTTTCATAAATAAATAAAATCTTTAAAAAATAAAAAATAAAATTACTATCTAACATTCTATGTATTTTATTTTGCCCTTTTCCCCTTCCTAAAATGTAAGCTCTAGTAATTCAAGTATTATTTCTCTCTTCTCCTTTTTTTTTTAAGATATTATTTATTTATTTACAGACAGAGGTGACAAGTAGGCAGAGAGGCAGGCAGAGAGAGAGGTGGTGGGAAGCAGGCTCCCCGCCAAGTAGAGACCCGGATGCAGGGCTCGATCCCAGGACCCTGAGATCATGACCCGAGCCAAAGGCAGAGGCCTTAACCCACTGAGCCACCCAGGCGCCCCCCTCCTCCTTTTTTTTAAAGGATTTTGTTTTTAAGTAATCTCTGTATCCAATGTGAGGCTCAGACTCACAACCCCGAGATCAAGAGTTGCATGCTCAATCGACTGAGCCAGCCAGGGGCCCCTATATTGTCTCTTGTTTATTGCTGTAGCCTCGACTCTTAGAACAGTGCATGGTGGGTGGTTAATACTGAATATACATTTGTTGATGGTAAAGGCACGATTGAATTTTTTTCTCCTCCAGGTCCAGCAGCATTATTAATTATATGGCTCTATTAAGGGTTGTTTTACTCACTTATTTATTTAGGGAACATTTTTGTTCCTCACCACATGCTAATCTCCAAATGCCTTTGGTAGAGAGTGTACCAGAGAGAAATGATCTTACAGGGCTTATATGCCAAAAAGAGAAATGAGGTTGAATCTTTCCTAGGTTAGGTTCTAAACTAAATAGATGAACAAGTAAGATTGGAATTCACCTGTTTTTTTGTTTTGTTATGTTTTTGCTGCAGACTTCCTAGAGAAGCTGGCGGAGCACAGGGCTGAGTGTGATGACAGGATAGTGCTGGAAACTAGGCAGCCCCCAGGCGCTGAAGGGAGGGATAGAGACTGGCAGCCCTCTGCTCAGGTGGAGGAATGGGTTGTGTTTGTAACCAGATTTCTAAGGCAGAATCACAGTGGTTGAGAGCCCTTGGACACCAGAGTCAGATGAGGCCCAGATCCCATGCCAGCCGTGTGACCTTGAGCAAGGACCTTAGTCTCTGTGCCTCCATTTTATTCTCTGTAAAATAGGGATAACTGTAGTACCTACCTCACCTTCCTTACAGCATTGTGAAGGGTTAAATGAGTTACCACGTGTGAGACTGTTTAAACAGTGCCTGGGGGGCTAGATAAAGGTTTGCAGCTCTTCATTTTATTACTTATTAAGTATTTGTATCAGATGTGATGATGTAAATAGAAAAAAGAAAGGCAGTTTTGCATAGTTATATGGAAAAAACTGAGTCTCAAAGATATTTGTCTTCCAGAGTCACAAGGTGGGGAAATGGAGCTGTGTGGGCCCAGAGTTTGCTTAGATTTCCAAGCATTTCTAAGTTCTGAGTGGGACTTGAATACAGATCGTTAGAGAGAGCAGCTCTTTACCAGACACAGCATTCCAACCGAGGTTTTCTTTTTCCTTAGATAAAATGTTTACTGTTTCAGCAATATTTTACTGAAAAAAAAAGAGGACAAAAAGAATTAGCTGGTAGAGATGAGGGCCACTCTCAGAGCTCATGAAGCCAAATGTCCATTCCATTTTCTGGGACTCTGAAAGTTCCTGCTTGTCTCACCATTGACCTTCTCATTACTTGAGCAGGAGAGCTTCTACCGGAATCCAGGCTCAGCCATTCCCAGGATACTTCTACAGGGTTCTGTCAGCGGAATAGCACTTCTGTTTGAGCCTTAAGACAAAAGAATGTTGGACTAAGAATCAGATGACATTGTGTTTCTGTGAACATCTCCACCATCTCTGAGCAGATTGACAATTGTTGACTCATCTTTCTGAACCTTTGTTTCCTCATCTCCACAGCAGGGACCAGCCTGTTTCTGAGGTTACCACAGAGGCAGTATTTGGGAAGTTGTGTGGTTCGGAGTAGTAAGCAGTAAGGAGACAGCGGTGAAAGACAAGCATTGTGTATGACCCATGGAGAATAAGGAAGTGTCCACTTTACCTTTTGGGGCTGTAGACTTTGGTCTGACCTCCTCTGCCCAGCTGGAGTCACCAGTTAACCTGTGGGATTACATGATTTAGGGTGGTGCCTCTCTTTTGGTCCCCATTACTGCAGAGAAGGAGAAGACAGGACTATTTGGTAAAAGAGCTAGGAACCTCAAGATTGGGAAGGGGTAGATTTTGGATCCTCTGAGGATGTTTCCCGGGCAGCATGTTGTCTGTCTTGGACTTGCTGAGTGGAAAAGGACAGTGCTGCCTCCAGGTCTTCTGGGATGTTTAGATCCTCAGCTCCCAGGACAAATGACAGTGCCCAGGCTCCATTAGCAAAGAACTTACTAGCTTGTTAATTGTCCATTTTCATCAGTTCTGCTTATATGTCTGTGCACTTGAGATGGCCAGTACTGATGGGGAACAAGCATCCTATGGTTTCCCACTGTCCCAAGTCTGCCTAAATTTAATAAAAAATCACTTAGAAAGCAGCGTTGTGCCTGTAGCTTTCCTGTGCTCATACGTGCAGTCATGAGGTCCATGGTGCATTTGGGAGCCTGCAAGTGTCTCTGGAAACCTAAGGTGTGTCAGCATCTTGCTGACAGCAATCAGACCTCGTGACTGCAGGTAGAACCCAGAGGAATGATATGCACTGATTCATTTCCACTGAAAGGGGATCAGGCTCCTTGGCCCTGGTGTTCTGTACTCCTGCTCCACCGCGGATGCCTGCCGAGCTCAAGCTAAGTACACATCTTGCTCATATTACATCTTGTTCAAGTAGGATTTTCCATTACCACAACACAGGAGACATTGAGGGCACCATGATTGCTAAAACCCTACAAGACTCATTGTCTGTCCTGAGTGTGACCAGGGTCGGAAAGTCATCAGCTTATGATTACAAATAACTGTTGCATTCTTTTTGCAGTTGGTATCCAGGGAGGTCTAATTATGTGCAAGGCAAGCCCTCCTCACCTTTCTCCTCTGTGTCCACCTGATAATCAAATCGTGTTGATCCTGATGTTCAAATCCTGATCTTACATTTCCCTGGAAGGCCTGCCTTCCTCTTTATGCCTGTTGCCACTTACGTTAATTCAGTTCCTTGCCAACTCTCACCTGGGCCATCACTGCAGCCTTCTCTGGTATTTCTAGCTCTGGCCTTTCCCCTGACCTCGTGGTCTGTACTTTAAACTTTAGAGCTAATTTTCGGAAATAAATCTGTCCATGTAACTCCCCTGTGCCTAGACCTCTCATTGTGGCCTTCAGGGCCATTTCCAGTCAAACAGATACTGCCTTTCCAGTTCTGCCCCTGCTGCTTCCCATTCATGGCCTTTTTGTTACAAATTTTCCTCTGCAAATGCAGCATTTGTTTACCTCTGTGGCTTTGCACATACCATTCTTGCAGTCTGAAAAGTAGTAATCCCTGTTCACCCTTTAATACCTAATATGATAAATGTTGCTTCATCTCTGAAGCCTTTCCGCCCCCAGACTCACCGTTGCCATTTTTTACAGTGTGCGAGGTGTCTCATTTGTGTGTGTTGTGTCTTCCACATGAGATCACAGACTTTCTCGGGATAGCTACTGTGTTCATTCATCCTTTATGTCCACTGCATACCGTAATGTCTTGAATATAGTAGACACTCAATATATGCTTAGCAGATGTGTATAAGGCAGTGTAGAATTCTGCACCTGGACAGCTTATGGTCTAGCAAGGAACGTAAGTTACTTCCTAATACTACTGCTTAGAATGGGGTAAGTATTGTAAGAGAGGCTTTAATGTATACACATGGTTAAGTCACAGATTGAAATTCTTGTATGAGAAAAATCATTTGTAATTGGAATTGTCTTTTTTTTTAATTGTGGTAAAATACGTATAATATTTATCATTTTAACCCTTGACAAGAGTACCATTTGGTGGCATTGAATGAAATGCACTCATAATATTACGTACCCGTCACCACTATCTATGCCAATTTTTTCATCAACCAAAACAAAAACTCCCTCATTTCTCCTCTCTCCAACTCCTTGTAGCCTCTGTGCTTATCCTACTAGATACCTCACAGAGGGGGAAATCATGCAGTATTTGTCCTCTGTCTGACTTATTTCATTAAGTGTAATGTTTTCAAGGTATATCCATGTTATAGCATATATTACTTTGATTTCTTTTAATGACTGAATATTATTCCATTGCCTGTAGATACCATATTTTGTTTATCTATTCATCTGTTGATGAACGCTTGGGTTTTTTCCGCCTTGTAGCTATTGTGAATAATGCTGTTGTGAACATTGTTGTACAAATATCTGTTCCAGTCTCAGCTTTTGATTCTTTTGGGTATCTACTTAGGAATGGAATTAGTAGGTCATAGGGTAGTTCTGTAGTTAACTTTGTGAGAAATCACCAAACTGCTTTTCACAATGCTATGCTATTTTACATTCCCACCAGCAACGCTTGAGAGTTCCAGTTTTTCTATATCCTTGCTAACACTTGATATTTTCCTTTTCCTCTTTTTTTTTTTTTAAATTATAGCCTCCCTAGTAGGTGTGAATGGAATTATCCTTTGCTTATTATACTTCAGTAATTGCCTTGTTGATTGGTTCTACCTTAATTATTGGCCATTAATGACCACTGATAAATGAAACTGTTTTCACTTTCCAAATCTTGTATTTAACAACAGAAAACCAAAGCCTGATCAAAACTTTTGTGCACTGGCACTTGTTAGCAGGGCATGAGCCCTTTGTTAAACTTGGAAATGTAAGCAAAAGGGCACTTCTTAGAAAAGTTTCCTAGTTATTCTTCCATAGCACTCGTTATGGAACAGGCAGGGATCAAAGGTCTGTTAATGTTTAACTTGTTCACTTCAGAGAGTTAGCTGGCTTTTTTTTTTTTAAGATTTTATTTATTTATTTGACAGAGAGAGAGAGATCACAAGTAGGCAGAGAGGCAGGCAGAGAGAGAGAGGGGTAAGCAGGCTCCCTGCTGAGCAGAGAGCCCAATGCGGGGCTCTATCCCAGGACCCTGAGATCATGACCCGAGCCAAAGGCAGAGGCTTTAACCCACCGAGCCACCCAGGTGCCCCGAGTTAGCTGGCTCTTAATCTCATTGGAATGATCAGTGAGAGAGAAAAAACTCAGTTGCCCACTTCATGTTTTCTTACCCTGACACTTGTGAAGTTTTAATACAGTTGCTGACACATGGTAGGTATTCTACAAATGTTAAGTAATGTTGTTATTATATTATTATGGAGAGGTTTTATTGAATTGATTAATGACAATATATCCATTGATTGCACTGTATTTAATAGAGACTGACTTCAGCTAATTTAAACAAAGACATTTATTGGGGGCTAACTAGTGCTCACAGAATGGAAAGGAGAGTTGACAACAGGCTCCAGGAAGCTCAGGGATCGCAGTTTAGTAATAGGAACTTGGTACGTCTCTTTGGGATGACCCGACTTTCGCTGCCTTTTATCTTTGGGTGTCTCTGCTCAGAAGCAAAACTCTGATTAGCTGGGATTCTCTGCCCATCTCTGTGATGAGGGGACAGGTTTCCAAGACCAGCAGCCCACCAACTCATATGGAGTTGGGGAGGAGTAGGTCTAGGCCCTAAGGAAGGGATGCAGGGAGTGAGTGATACTCACCTCAGGCAGTATCAGAGTATTCCCCAAATCTGCTGATCCATTGATACCGATGCTGGAAACAACCAGGCCAACTCATGAAAACACTCTCTGGGTGTTTCTTTTGTCCACAGAATCTTGAATGCTCTGGCTTATGACCAATGGCAACCCACCGTGACCATACCTATCTGACATTCTTCATGGAAATTTCTCTTGTTTCTCCATGTTTTGGTAGCTAAAACAAAGACTCTTGACTATTACGATAGTAGAAGAAAGAAAACTTTTTGACCTTTGTATATGGAATTTCTTTTCACATGTCCACCTTAATAATTTCTCATTTGTCAGCTCATGATCAGAGATTTGCTCTGGGATTTTATTAAGACTATGTGTGTAGTCAACCCCTTCCTTCATCTGGTTACTTATTATTTTAGCCTATACATGCTGTTGTGTATTTGACCTTGTTGAATCTCATCTTGTTTCTAGAATAACTTTTCAAGAATTCAGAGTCATTTCCATTTTACTCTAGTTTTTCAAAGTACTAAAATTAACAATTTTAACTTTTTTGCTTGTGTGATTCTCCATTTCCAATACGACTCATCAAAAGCAGAAATATGTGACATTTTAGCGCAGACACTAGAATTAGGAACCAGCTGTCCAAGATAAAAGTTATAGCACTGTCACAAGAAGGGTGTGACTTCAGGGCAAGCTATTTAACATTTTTGAACTTCTGTTTTCCTGTTTATAGAGTCAGGACAATAGTAGCAGTTAGTCTGTGAGCTCCTAGAAGGACAAGGTTATTGTCATGAGGCACAAATAAGATTGTATATATGAATACATTATCAAATCAAATACAATGTATGCTCATTGTTACTATCACCACTATAATTATTATCATTTCCCATTTTCAGTGGAGGCCCCCAGAATTGTTTCCTTTAGAACTTTGTGCTGTCAGTGTTATTGTTGAAACAGTGGCTCTTTCAAGCCAATATTAACTCTTTTAACTGGAATATGCATGAGACTTGCCATCTGGGATGCAATAAAGAACTTTAAAAACGAGAGTGTAGCTGTTCCTCTTATCTGTACATCCTGACAAAGAAGAAAATTAAATTGGCGTGATAGTTTGATCTTCCCAGGATCATAATGTTCCTCATCAGCTCTTTTCAGGGTGATTTCAGACTTAACTGATGTGTTGGAATGTCTTGTCAAGTGCGTAAATTACTGTAATTTTCAAGGACATCTGTCTCTTGCTTTGCTCTTTTCCAAGCCTGAGGAAAAGACTCCTGTGCTTTGTAACCATTCAGAAATTAAAGCTAGTGGTTCGGCATGTGTGCCTGCCAAACCACTTTCCTTGTTTTTCAAGACATGATCAGGCTGTGCAAATTTTGAATATGCAGATTTGGCTGCAAGACTGGGATTTTTAAAATGAATAAATAAATAAATAATTTTAAAAGGCATTTCAATGTAGCCAGCTTCCCTGTGCATTAAAAGTTTAAAATGATTTATTAAAATAAGATGTAAGAATTATCTTATGTTTTGTTTAGGTTGGCTTTTCATCCCAGCTGAAATATGCTTTACTCAGATTCACATGATTTTCTTTTTTTTTTTTTTTAAGATTTTATTTATTTGACAGACAGAGATCACAAGTAGGCAGAGAGGCACGCAGAGAGAGAGGAGTGGAAGCAGGCTCCCTGCTGGGCAGAGAGCCCGACATGGGTCTCGATCCCAGGACCCTGGGACCATGGCCTGAGCTGAAGGCAGAGGCTTTAATCCATTGAGCCACCCAGGTGCCCCTCACATGATTTTCTAAAGAGGAAAGAAGAAATCGAAACTGACCATCTTTTCAAGTTTTATTATTTTTCCTTTTCTTCTTGGTGTTAATGTAGTTTTCTCTGGATCTGCCACACACACACACACACACACACACACATAGAATTTTATTTTGTTATATTTTGTGATCATTGCTATAAGGCCCTCAGTAGATCTGTTAGTCATCATGCAAGTCAGCGCGTTACATGCAGGCATGTGTGTTTGGTCTCTCCATGTCCTCCTTCTCTCTGTCTCCTCTCACCTGTTTCTGTATGTTTTGCATAATATTGCACAGTGAGCTCATTTCTGACATTAAATTTAATAGACTGGCTGATGTTCAGTGCATATTAGCCTATTGCTGTGTAGTCGCTGTAGCCCGTGGTGGTGATCCTGCAAAGCATTGCTGATGGCATTTCTGACTGCTGGAAAGACCTGACCTGTGATCTTTTGCACTGTTGTACCCTTAGGATGAATTTTGTGTATTCCTTATACACAAAATATAGAGTCAGCAACTCTAGCCAGCCTTTATAATTGATTCATTCCAATATTTTTTTTCTTTTTTTCTTTAAGATTGTACTTTTTAAGTAATCTCTACACTTAATATGAGGCTCAAAGTCACAACCCCAAGATCAAGAGTCGCATGCTGCACTGACTGAGCCAGCCAGGCTCCCCCGTTCCAACAAATTCTTACTAGGCTGCTACTGTCAGTAGCTTTGTCTCAAGCCAGTAGCTGTAAAACTTATTGTTACCTTCATGTGCATCCGTTCTTGTTGTCACCACCAGCCTTCTTCCAATTTGTCCTCCCATGCCCTAATCACACCCTTTCGTCCACTAGTTTTCCCAGGAATGGGGCTTATCTATACTAGCGATGTCTAATGTCTATTAGTAATTGGCTACTGATGACCCATATGGTGACCTGTCTCTAGCCACCATAGCAATTGGGAGTCTCTGAGTTGTGTTTACCCAAGACCTTATTTGTTGTTCTCTCCATACCTCTACAGATAATTTAAGTTGTAGATACAGGAAGTGGTGGCCACATAATTTTTTGTGTTTGTTCTAACATAGATAAGCACTGGAGTCAGACTGCTCTGTATTCTCATCTTCACTCACTATTTCCTAGCTTCCCAAATGTCAGTTTCCTCTTCTCTGAAGTGGGGATAGTAACAGTACCTGTCTCAGTCACTGGGAAGGATTAAGTGAGCTCACATGCATGAAGTTCTTACCATAGTTCTTGGCACTTGGTAAGCAGTGAGTTATGGGACCTTACTTATAGGACAAAGTTATGGGACAAGTTATGGACAAGTTATGGGACAAAACTTAAATCACTTTTGTGGCATGGTAGACTGGGGAGAGGGTAGGCTTTGCAGAAGGTATAATTTATAAGCTATGTATTAGAGGATAAGAAGGAGTTAGCATCCCAGTGGGTGAAGAAGGGGAAGGAATCCCGGCAGTAGTATGCTTAAGAGCTATAAGAAAGCAAGCTTATTTGTGAAAATTGCATATCGTTTACTGTGAATGAATGGTGAGCTAAAAGTGGGGAGGTGGGAGGAGGTGAGGCAAGAAAGATGACCAAGAACAGATCACAGAGAACCATGTAGAGCTCATGGAGGAGTTTAAACTCCCATCTTCCATCGCTCCCTCCATCCACATAATCTGGTTCCTCTGTTAAACAGTCACAGAAACATCTTTAAGAGTAGCAACAGCAAAAAGGGGGAAGAGGGCAGTGACTTGGCCTCAAATGAACTGGCTTCTCTTTAAAGCTAATATTCCTCCTCGAGAATACTATATTAATTAAACATGTGCCTTGCGAGATTCATTATTGTTTTACTTGTGTTCCCTGTTGGTTGTCTCATTCATTAATCTGCTGATTAGTAACCCTGAACTCTTGTATCTCCCCACCCCCTTTTTGGCATTCCCTTTTTAATATACTATGCTGTTCCCCCGGGACGTAAACTCCAGGACCCGTCCCTGGCCTGCTCGTGTTTGTTTTCTTTGCCCCTTGTGCCTGCCTCTGCTATAACATTTGTAGTATGTGTTAAGTAATCCTTAAGGTAACATTTTTATTATGTCATAAAAAGTGCATGGCAAATATATTATAACTCATGGACTTTGTTTAAAAATGAACGGATAATTTATTGAGTGTGTTACATGAGCCTTGCTCCCCTCCCCATTTCAGCTGAGACTCGCTGCTCATTTAGCCTAGCCTCCTATTGAGTGCTCCCACCCTGTGACATGCTGGGAAAGCAGACCCATGGTTGGCTAGAAATGACATCATAGTTTATGTACTCAATAAAAATTTAATTAAGTCATTACAGGAATTGCAGTCATCATTTAACCCTCTGATTTCTTCTGTTTAGTTTATTATTAAACATTCAGTAATACCAGTCACCAAATCCTGATGGCTTATAAAATATCTGCATGAATTTTAATAGCTTAAATAAATGGGAAAATATGAGTAACTGATATAAAAGGAACCTTTTCCTTGTGGTGGTGCTGTATGTATGGGTTTTTATGGAAGGCAAAGCATTATGGAAAGGATAAGAGTTTACTGAGAGAACAGCCCAACACTATCTGGAGGAGTTTCTCATTTGGTTTGTCCATCCGTGTATTCATCACGAGCAGGGTGCTCCGTCCAGGATCATCTGGCAGTGGGGACACAGAACCTGCGGGTCCAAACAAAAGCTTAAGTGCGGGAATATCCAGCTCCCCTTGGCCGCTGGGCTGGCTAGGAGGGCCCAGTGGAGTGAGTCCCGTAGTTCAGGAAGCTGTTCTCACTCACCCTCACCTGTTGCCTGCAGATCATGTGTCTGCACTGATCGAGCTTCCACCCTCTTCCAGGAAGGGCCTTTTTCATGATCTAATCCAGCCTGGGTGATGATATCTGAAAGCCATTCCTGGCTGTGGCTGCTTGCCATCTCTCAGCTAGAGGGGAGAGGGAGAGGCAGCTTACAGGTCACTGGAGTTAGACTATAGGACCAGAGGTGGTCGAGCCTTGCTCATAGGGAATTCTCCACTTGCTTTCCATTCTTCTGGGGTCATAGCCAGCCAGAATGCAGGTGCATCCCAAGAGGAGAAAGTGTGTTTGTATGTTACTGGACCTTGCTGGAAACTGAGATTTGCAGATTAATGTGTTGCTGGTCTCTAGAAATGTCCTACAGATGGTGAAGCAGGTAAAGCACTTTTCTAGAATCAGATTCTGATCCTGGCTCTCCAGTATCTTTCTGTGTGACCTCTGGCAAGTTCCTTACCCCTTTTTGGGTCTCAGTTCACCATTTCTTTGGAGGGATTGAACTAGGTGATCACTGAAGACCCTTCCAGCTCTAAAGCTTACTAGGTAGATGCAACACATAAACTAAGTGTGCTAAGCAGGTTCAGTGCCTGGTTGCCTCTGAGAGATGCTCTTGCCTTTCTGTGATGTCTCTGACGTCCGTTTGTGGCTCTGAATCTTCTTGCAGGATGAGAAGAATAACTTGTATGGGAGTAGGGAGAGCCCCAGAATGGCTCTCAGCAGGTCTGGGTTGTAGTCCCATCATCGCGCTTCAGAAGGAATGAACTCTGGCTCTGGCTTGTTTCTTGACTCTGCATTTCACCTCGGCCCATTCTGGAAGATGGTGCAGTAACAAGTTAGGCAATACCTATAGTTGAAATTTCAGAAACATGCAAGGTTTTCAAGCAGCAAAAAAGGGGAAACAGACAAAAGAGTGTCATTGGATAGAACACGTTATGTGTGGCACTCAGGCCCTTGTAAGGATTCAGTCATCAGCATGCCAGTCTCAAGTCCTGCTCTGGGCCAGGCCCTGGGCCAGGTGTCTGTTGGGGGTGCCAAGGTTAATCAAGAGTTCTTTATGACCTTTGAGTAGCTTACATACTAGTGGGAGACAGGTGCATACATGGCTCTAAACTGTGTTGTGCATCCAGGAGGAGGAGTGTGGACACAGCTCTAGGAACATAAAGGCTGGAGGTCTGATTTGGCCTGGGTTGAAGGTAGGGGGGAAAGGTCATGGATTGTACCACCAGCTGCATCCAATCTCACATTTTCCAGTCTTGAGCTGGGCTGTTCTCTTCCTTTTTGAAAATTATCCCTGACTATTGGAACTGGTTTTGGTTTTCTGTAAACAAACCAGAAGGTATTACTCATAATTCATTGCATTTGCAGAGCACGTTACAGCTTACGGAGGCTTTCAGCATGCATACACTGTTGAATTAATGAATGAATGCATGCTAATTCGATTGCTGTGTAAACCAGCACTGTGTGTAGTGCATTTGAAAAGCAAGGAAATAGATTATTTGACTTGCCCAATATCACATCCTCTGTGTACAGCAGAATTAGAACTTGAACCAGGTTGTCTGACCGAACCCAAGTCCTTTCACTACTTCTTTCTGCTCTTCTTCAGAGACCAGTTATGAACCACCAGATTAAATCATTCAGTCTTTGATATATGATACAAAGTAAAATCATCCTTCTGGAGGCAGGAAGCTGATGGAACAGAAGGCACATGGACTTTGGACTCAGACTGAGCTGGATGCTAGTCTCCACTGTCTCACTAATTTGCTATGGGATCTAGGGCCAGTTACTTCACCTGCCTGCGGCTATTGTCTGTGTCCATAAAAAATGTGACTGAAGCACACTTACCCTCTGAGTTCTAGTGAGCTAGAGGTGAGGATAGCCATAAAGCACATGGGCCGTACTAGGTCCTCAGTAAATGGAGGGGATGACAGTGGGCGTGGTTATGGTCAGGGTCATTAAGGATAAATCTTATCCTCCATGTAACGTTCCAAATAACTTGGTTGTTTTTAAAACCTGTCAGTTTAAATATCCAGTGAGTCCTTCCTTACGTCCTGTACATTACACCAGACTTTCTGCTGGGATCCCAGAGAGGAATGAAACATGGTCTGGGCTCTTAAGCATCGTCCTAAAAGTCTGGAGGTCAGAGTTGTACCCTACTGAGGACATTGAGTGAACTCTATAGTCCAGACTCTCAAGGCCCACCTGGCTGTTCGCTGAGAGAAGTTCTACCCGGGAGTCCATGGTCTCCCTGGAATTATATTTCAAAACAGTCTCTTACGATGAACAGTCTTACTGGGCACCTGGGTGGCTCAGTGGATTAAAGCCTCTGCCCTTCGGCTCAGGTCATGATGCCAGGGTCCTGGGATCGAGCCCCACATTGGGCTCTCTGCTCAGCAGGGAGCCTGCTTTCCCTTCTCTCTTTGCCTGTCACTCTGTGATCTCTGTCAACTAAATAAATAACATCTAAAAAAAAAAAAAGGATTAACAGTCTTACTGCTTTAGCCCAGCTTATTCTCTCCTCTTCTTCACAGCCTCCGGGGTTCTCCTTTCTCCTCAGAATCTCACTTAGGGTCCTGCCTTTCTCCCTCCTCTTCACATCTCCTGACAACTTCCTTCTGTCTTTCACCACCACAAGCTTCTTTGAGTAACCCGTAGATGTTTCCTAACCTGGTCCCAGCATACCTTTCCTGTGTTCCTGCCCATTCATCTTCCCTGGCACTCCCCAAACATGTCCTTTCCTGCCTCTGTATCTTGGCACACCTTGCTCCTTTGGTCTAGAATGTCCTCTCTCCTCCAAGGTCCACCTAGTTCTCTGGTAACTCTTCGCCTGCTCCCAAAGCAGAGATCATTTGTACTAACATTAATTTATTGCTCACCACTTTTGGGATAGAATTTGAGGCAACGTATTGCAGTTTAATTATTTTTTACATGTTTGTTTTTCCATACTAGACTACGTGCTCCTTCAGCTAAGAAACCATTTCTTACACTTTGAGTTCTGTAGGGTCTAGCACAAAGCCTGACATGTACTTGGGGCTCAGCTCATTAAACTGAGTTACTGCTTTGTGTAATTTGGGATCAAAACCTGAAAGAAGCTGTCAAATTGGGGAGAGTCCTGGCAGATCAGGGAAATGGGGATGAACTAGCAGTTCGACCTGTTAGGGGCCTTCTCTCTTTGTTTTACTAAGAGTCTATGGTAGTTTAGAGGCAAAAATAATTTTTGTTTTTCTCCCCCTTTTTTCATACTTTTGTTTTTGTCATTTTGTTTCTGTAGGTTAATTCTTATATCCTGAAGAAGAACATGATCCTTATGACAAGTAATTTCTATGCAGCAATCTTGGGATATGATGAGGTAAGAGCATTTGCCAAGCCTTAAGCAGAACATTGGCTTTTCCCAACAAAGACTTTTTTTTTTTTTTTTTTTTTTAATTTTCATTAGTGAACACACGGTGTAGTATTGGTTTCTGGAGTAGAATTCAGGGGGATTCATCTCTTACATAGAGAGCTTGTTTGGAGGTTCTAGCAGGGGAGCGCAGCTACTCGTATACCCTTGACTGAAGAACGGGCCTCTCCTCTATCGGGGAAGGTCGTCCTCTTCGACCGAGTGCGCAGGTTCGGGAGGGACGCACATGGAGCGGTGAGGGAGGAAGGGGACACCCGCCTAGCCAGCCAGATCAGCCGAATCAACCCTGGCGATCAATGGGGTGACAGATGTCGCAGCCAGATCGCC
>PISX010031798.1:0-16943 GCA_004024625.1 Mellivora capensis
TGTGTCTGATAGCCATTTGTATGTCTTCACTGGACATACATTACTCTTTTTTTCTCTCTACACAAACACAAACACACACACGCACGCATGCACGCACACACACACACATTTCAGAATGGTTTGGTGATTTATCCATTAACTCCAAAATTTTAAAACTTTGAGAAGAAAATAAAATAGTGTTAAGACTTCTGGGTAGGGTTCCGTAGAGAAGACAATAAGATAGCAACATTAAAAACCATGAAAGAAAAGATTTGCCTTGCTTTTGACTGCAGTTAGTTCCTGAAAGACACAGAAGTCCACTCAGATAAAAGTCAGATGCTTCAGATATTGGTCCTTCCTGGTACTCCACACTCAGCAGCAGAATCATGTCCAAATGACTGGGACATAACAGGAACACAGAGTTAAAGACTGAGAGAGGGTGTTGTATACACCAGGTGTATAGGAGTGCAGCCAGATGAGTGCCACATGAAGAAGACTTACTACCATTCCAGAAAAAGAAAATGTATAGGAAAGATAAAATTCAACATGGAATTTCATATCACATCTCATTGTAATGTCTTGTTTTTATTTTCTGTCATATGATCCCTAATATGGATTTGTGGTTTTATTTAATATAAATGCTATTTAATGAAAACCCTTGTAGAACATAACGGTTATACATAAATATATTCCCATAAATATGAGGCCTTCAAAACACTAAGATAGCTACTGATTTTTTTAACCACTGAGTGTCTACTGTATTTCAATATAATGTAAAATATCTTAAAATGTAATGGACTTGGCAAAAGGCTCTATTGACATTTTGAGGACTGAGGGGACAAACTGGTGACATATCCCTTCCTTGGAATGAAAGGACTGTTGTAGGTGAGATGGAGAATAGAATTGTAAGGCAAGACATGGAAGTGGAGAAATGAAAATGGGCAATCTCTCAGCTAGAATTCATGTACAAGAATAACAAAAACCATGTCCTTGACATGGAAAATTATTTTTCACTTTTTATACTATTGTAAAAGTTCTTCCAAGGAAAAGAAACCATTTTAATAAAATGCAAGTCTATCCACAATAACAGTTTAGAAACAGGTTGATAAAACAAGTTCATGTTTTAAAAAAACCACTGCATCTCTTAAAACATCATAAAAAAAACCTTGCATAGACTAATATCCTTGAACAAGGACAGGTATTTTGATTTTTATTTTAAAATTTTTTAAAAATTGGGGAACAGCTTTCCTTCTTAAAGATTTCCTTACATGTTAGATAAAGTAACAAATAGAGGGGATAATGTCTTAAAAGAGGATATCTAATAAACTTAGTCTGAATATGTAAAAGCATATAGGTCTCAAAATTAGTAGACCTGAGTTCAAATAAGTAGTCTTGAGAACTTGGACAAATATCCAGCTTCATTACATTTTTATTTTCTTGTCTGTAATATGAGAGTATTGTACAAAATGATATCAAAAACAAAAGTGAAAATCCAGACAAACAGAAGGGCAGGCCTTAAGCACCAGGCAAGTTCCAGACTCTGAGTCAGAGAGGAAAGTCAGAGAGGAAAACTTAAGAGCACAACAGAGCATTACTCTTCAGAGAAACTGAATATCTAGCAAGCTAATAAAACAGACAGCATTCAAGACAGGAAAAGTTAGAGGAGACTGAATCCCTTGAACCAGATGAAACTCCAGGCTGCAGAAGGGGGGGTCTAAGAAGGAGGCTGCTTTCGCTGATAGACTTGCTGCCACGTGTGGAACCAATGCTCCCCAAAGCGCCTCTATCTTTCTTGAGTCTCACATTGGAGTTTGGGATTGGGAGAGCCTGATCTACGAGATGGGGCCAAGGGACGCTGAAGGAAGGTGACAGCAGAATCTGGGGAACCAGGAACCTAAATAGCACGGTGGCTTTCAAGACATTAAGTCTCTCACAGAAGAATGAAGATTTCATTAGCACTTTTGTAGAGCCAGAAAACATAGTCCTAGACAGGCTATATGGCTGTCAGCCCAGAAACTTCACTGTAAATCATTTGGAAAATCATGTTTGTCAACAGAAAATTAAAATGCCTTTAATGGTAGTTGCTTAAATGTTGTCTGGTGTTTTCACCACAGCCTCTTTTCCTGGGGAGAAAATTTCAAATTTGTCATTATTATCCTCTCTTAGAAGTGGCTCAGGGCAGTTGTTGTATGAAACATAAACCAAAACACAACAATCAACTTCCAAATGGGATGCCAGTGTCGTATATGGAAGCAGCATGTAAACCACAAAGGGAGGAGGGTAGCAGCACATTTGTCAGGTTGCCAATACGAGACAATGTCTGCATTTCCATAACTAGATCTGCCTTTAGAATATTTTATGTTTTCCAAATCAGACCTGGGGTTTTCTGGAATGATGAATAGTAACACCCTAAGCAGCAAACTCTTAATCAGTACTACTCTGAAATTTGTAACTGAAAATTAATCAAGTCTCCCTGTTGAGGTTAAGAACATGATTATGTGATAATGTTGCTCATTTCACACATGGAAAAATCCCAGGGCAGTTAGGGGTCCTATTAAGCCATTTGTATTTTTAAATCATTTATTCAGATTCAACTTTTCTGGACTTGGTTTAGAAGCTGTTGCGTTCTGTGTGTGTTAATCTCTACATCTCTCTGCCCAGCTTTCTTTCTTTATTTTAATTAATTAATTTATTCTTTTATTAACATATGATGCATTATTTGTTTCAGGGGTACAAGTCTGTGAATCATCAGGCTTACACAATTCACAGCACTCACCATAGCACATACTCTCCCCAATGTCCATCACCCAGCCACCTTGTCTCTCTCTACCCACCCACCCCAGCAGCCCTGAGTTTGTTTCCTGAGATTAAGAGTCTCTTATGTTTGTCTCCCTCCCCATCCCATCTTGTTTCATTTTTCCCTCCCTTCCCACCATGAGCCCCCACCCTGCCTCAAATTCCTTCTATCAGAGAGATCATATGTTAATGGTCTTTCTCTGATTCACTTATCTTGCTTAGCATAATACCCTCTAGTTCCATCCACATTGTTGCAAATGGCAAGATTTCTTTCTTTCTTTCTTTCTTTCTTTCTTTCTTTCTTTCTTTCTTTCTTTCTTGATGCTCTGCCCAGTTTTCAATACAATGTAGTATCACAGGAAAATGGATCATCTTTATCACATACTTTCTGAGAGCCACTGAGTCAGGTATCTAGACTTTTAGAGCCTTTCTCCAGTCTGTAAGGATAATCATACCCACTTCACAGTCTTGTCCTGAAGAACAACCTGAGGGAACCTCTATGCAAGGCCTGGCATTCAGCACGTGTTAGTTTCCTTTCTTGGTTTTCAACTGACCCCACTCTACCTACTTAACCACATTTCCTACTCACTTCTAAACCTACAATTTTCATTCCTCCAGCAAGGCAAGTCTCCTTAATGTTCCTGCCATGCTAATTCTCACTTTCTACTTTGGGTTATATTGGTGGGCCCATTCTCTTTACCTAGTTTCTACTCATTTCCAGGTCTATAAGGCAAACATGTCTACACATAAGTATCAAGAAAATGGAAATAAGTCATGTTATTTTATTTTACTTCTACCTCTAACATTTTTCTTAACTAAATATTTGTGTAAGATGGTCATTCCTCAATTTGTGGGTATCATGGGGAATACATAAAATAGACTTAATAAAGTTCATTTGTGTAACATTTATAATTGTAGAAATACTTATTGCTTGGCTACTAGGCAGAGGATATAACGTTGAGGGAAAAATAGTCCCTTCCCTTGTAGGCCCATTATTCCCCTGGGAAGAAAGTTGAGTGATACTGCATGTTGTATTTTCACTCTGCTTAGGTAGTTCTTACGAATTATCTTGTGTCTTTACACTTGGTAAAATTCAGGCCATAGCCTTTTGCTTATATTTTCTGGAAAGTGAAATGAGATTATATAGTCAATGGTTTAAATAATATAATATATGATAATTTGTAAATAAGAGGCTCTAATTTCCATCCAGACTACCTAAAACTTGTTTTGGATAATAAAAAACAGACAATTTCTTCTAAACTTACCAACAGATTATGGCTTGGTAATTGATTCATTAGGAGTTAAGCAAAGGGCTTAGTGGTAAGGTGGTATAATCAGAACACATTCTCAGGGGTTACATTTGTCAGTCAAAGAAAAATATGTTTAAGTACTAGAATACATGTCAATCCATGTGAAAAGTAAACCTGGTTAACTATGTTTAATGTATTTTGTCAGCTTTGTTCACATAATTTATACTTGAACTCAAAGGTGCTACCTTGATTTATTAGTTCTAGGCTGGGGGCTCATCTGTCTTCTTCTATAACTTTCCCTTTATGCACTTTTACTATCTCCATCACATAGACTGAAGCTTTTTCTTATGTTCCCCAAGAAGACCTTATTTCTTGGAAAATAAAAAGGAAGCAATGACACCCTTCCTGGCAATATTTAGTTTGGGCTGAAGTGGTAGGGAATTTTTATTGATTTCTTCTGGGTAGAGGAAGGATATGGTCACCTTGTGTTAGAAAAGTTACTTGGGGGTGATGGTTTTTAAACTTTTGATCTGCCCCTCTATCTGAGAACCTGCTGAGCATGATTACAGATCACGAGTTGGGCTTGGGTTTTCCCAAGTTGGCTGTAGAGACAACTTGTCTAGGCTCCCAGTGAACAACCACAGCCCACAGAGAATGTGTGTTTACCCAGACCTTTTCCATGGTTTACTTCTGAAAATTAGTTCAACCGCATGGGAATCTAGTTAGACTCTTGGAATTATAATCTTTGACTGGCACGTAACCCAAACATTTTTTATAGGATTTGGAAAGCGGATTGCAACTTAAAAAATGAGGAAAGAATAGTAAGAGTTCAGTCTAAACCTTTTTCAGGTCTGCCTGAAATCTACCTTTTAAAGCATGAGTTCCCATTTACCAAATCATCTAATTTTATTAGATGTAATTTGGAAGTACAATTCTGGTGAGACACGGTGACAGATAATTTTTCAGTCCTCTTGCAACTCATTTGGAAGGTAAAGATATGTGGAAATTTCCCCTATTAAACTAGACATATTCCACCCAGTCGTTTAGGAGGGTAGGTTTTTGTAGGATAAGGTCGATTTTATAGAATACACCAGTGATATTTCATACACGAACCAAGGTCAGTCCTATGGTTGATAAACTGAAATATGAAGTTGATAGATAAACTCTTTTAGAAATCTTCAAGCTATTATATCTGCATTTCTGAGTGCAATTAAGGCTGATGCTTTATTTGAAAATGCATTGTTTTTCTTGTCAAAAATAAACCATACTTACTAATAGAAAAGAAAAGCTCATCCATAGTAGAAATCTAGCAAAAAACTTGCTATGCAATGAAGAACTTGCCTTTTCTAGTTCTAACATTCAGTAGCTGAAAGCAGATCATTGCCATAAAGAAGTATTTACCAATTTTAAAAGGTCTTGGCCCATCATAGCTAGTGTTAGATTTGGAATATAGCTTTTGTTGCCAAGGTGACAAACACTTATAAATATAACACATCTTCTAATGTGCTTTTAACTTGGTATTTTTATGGCTTTTAAATCAGATACCATTAGCAAATATATTAGGTAATTTAGCTGAAAGACCATTTTCCTCTAACACTTTTTGTTACATTTCCCCAGGTATTTCAGTAAATGTCTGTTGTGACATTCTACTCCTGCTAGGCTTCCAACGTAAGGGGATACATAAAGTACATCTGGTAAAGATTAACATATATTACCTTGCCTTTTTTGTATTGATCACCGAAAAAATGTATAAAAGAGAGTTAAATTTGTAGTCTCCTTAAAGAGCAGTCATTGTTCCCATTGTTATTTTGGGGTCTGCAACCCCTCCCCCCAAAACAATCTGGCTTTAAGACTCAATACACAGAGGAGAGGGTTTGGGGACAGCATAATAATTATATATTAATACTCCCCCAAACCTCCACACCTAAAATGCTTTCCCTTAGATATCGAAAAAAGGAGAGGGCTATGGTGAAAATAATTACAATAGACCATCTGGAGCCCTTGTATTTCTATGAACCTCAGTTTATTGTTCTAAACAATAAATTCAACAGCCCAGGCAGGGAAGGAATTAGCTCTAAATGTATTCACTGGATTTTTAAGAGAAGGCTCCTGAGGTGGACATATTTGTCACAGCAAAGACAAAATCAGATCAGACATATTTAGTTTAGGCCCAAATTTGCATTTATTGTTACCTTGTCAGAAATTCTTCCTAGAAGATTGTCCATTAATTCATTCATTCTTTTTTCTTTCATTCATTTCACGCAGACATTTAAGAAACATCAACCATATTCCAAGAACTGGAGATACAGAGATGAGCAAGGCCTGGCCTTCAAGAAGATATTATCAGGAAAGAGGTAGGCAAATAAATGAAGTATTACAGGGACGCCTGGGTGGCTCAGTTGGTTGGACGACTGCCTTCGGCTCAGGTCATGATCCCGGAGACCCGGGATCGAGTCCCGCATCAGGCTCCCAGCTCCACGGGGAGTCTGCTCCTCCCTCTGACCTTCTCCTCGCTCATGCTCTCTCACTGCCTCTCTCTCAAATAAATAAATAAAATCTTTAAAAAAAAAAAAATGAAGTATTACAGCATACTATTAAGTGCTAAGGTAGAGACTGCACACAAAGAAGGGATCAGAGATGAGTCCCAAAGAGGAAAGGCTCTTTGTAAATTGTTTTAAGAAAATCAAGATGGAAAAGAGGAATATATATTTTTAACAGCAAAACTCTTGACAGTTATTGTTTTATATAATAACTCCAGAATTGCTATTTCCTTACTGTGTGATCCTGAATGCCTCTCTGTGCCTCAGTTACTCCTGCTATGTAATACAGATAATTATCCTTGCCACCTGCATAACTCATTGAAGACTGTTGATAGGAATAATGCGGTATGGGTGGTGTAGCTATTTGAATTCTTAGGAGAAGAAAGATGATGTGTAAAGACACAGCATCCTTATTATTCCAAGCAGTAGCATTTTGGATAATCACTGTATAATGCTGCACCTTTGTGTGTGTGTGGTTTGTTTCTTTATAGAAAAGTAAGTGCTAATGTTGAGTTCCTCTGATGACTTTGGAAGCAATTCTAATCCAGCAGACAAAACATAATAATCTTTAGAGCAAGTTAAATCCTTTTGTATTTGAGTAGATTTTGTTATTTACCAAGGTCTTAGGCAATTTTACCACAGTTATGAAAAGCGGTGCCCAACGAGCCCAGCTCTCTCCGCGAGTATCTGAAAGACACCCCTGCAGACAGGCCAGAAGCTTCTTTACAAGACACAGCCCAGAGTGTGTGCACACGTGCACCGGCGCCAATGTCGTGTGTGCGCCTGAGCCTTGGCCTTGCCAAGAAGAGCTGGGAACGAGCTGAGACTGGCTAGCATACCTGAGGCAGCTGTTAACACCGTGGCGCCTGGATTCTTCTCTCAGACTCCAGGCTGGCTCCCCTCCTCCTCCCTCTCCTCCCCTTCCTCCTCCTCCTTTTTATAGTCTTTCTAACTCTGCCTCTCACTGTCTTTCTTCTTCCTCTCTGTGACTTGGTGGGTGATTCCCATGGCCTAAACTGTCCCCTACTCCTGCTGCCAGACATTCCAGGACTTTCTGACTGGTGGAAGAACCCACGCTGGTCAGGGCGTGAAGTCTCAGAGAAAAATGATCTCTTATCAATTTCCTCTTTCCTTTCCCTCATTCTCTCCCCACTGCTGTTTGGTTCTCACCTTGATTTTTTTTGTGGAGATTAGCCATGAATTGCATGGCAACCAGGGATAGTGACAGTTCAAGGCAGACCTGCTCTTGGGCTCTGAAACTTGCTTTAGGCTATCTCAGCAAGGTATCATCTATCAACTTGACCTGGGATTTGCCAAGGCAGTCCAGCCATTCATTAGTAAAAGAGGCAGGCTGTATTAATTCCTCCTCTCCCCCAGAAGCAGTACTGCTCAGAAAGCTTCCTCGAGGAGACGCCAAAGAGCAGTGAGGTCATACACTAAATAACTAAATAACTGCAAGGATTAAAAAACAACAACAACAACAACTGTACAAGAAACTTTCATTTTTAGTTTAACCTGGCTTCGCATTGTTTGAGATAGTTTCCCATAGACTGCCACCGGAATTGGACAGAACTAGTATAGCTGATTAGAATGAACAAGGAAAAAATGCTGGTGCTAAATCAGCATGGGAGAGGCAAAGAGCCCTAGACCCCTGGAGGCCCCAGGGCCTTGACGAGGGTAAAAGGTATGTATCACCAGTAGAAAGGCTAATGATATTAATCCTAAGAGATGGTCTCTGGTTACATTTCATGGACTTGGGACCCACTGAAAGAAAAGAACAATTACTTATAGTCATATTTTTTTTTTAATTTGACAAAGATCCCCATCATGGTGGATTAGGTACATTTAATATCTCAATTAATAAGCCTTCTACAATAGTAACATGTCAACTTTGGTTCAAGAAATCCACTCCAGTTGATAGTCATCCAGGAAATGTCTTTCATGCCCACATATTAAATTTAATCTGCCATCCCTGTCTTATAAGACTTTGTATTCATCTGCTGAAGAAAAGATGCTTATTTTATCATTCCAACTTAACAGCTTGCTTAGCAAAGCTGGTAGGTAGGAGTTTAGAAGATATTCATTGAATGCCTATTTTGTATATTCACAAAGGAGATAGATTTAAGGGACTTACCCAAAAGCAGTATGTTTTTTGTCCCACAGTTATCCTGTTGGTCTTCCTTTCATTCAGCAGATTTATCTGTCATGAAGAATTTAAGTTTCATATTTTCCTCTGTCAGTTGTGAAAAGGCCTGTCAGCTGGGGCTTACACTACAGTTTGCCAAAAGGCCTATAGTACACAATGACTATACAATCTTATATTTGTGCTCCCAGTCCCCAGATAATCCCCCACTTTCCTTCTCTGCAGCCCAGTTATGATCAGGCTTAAGTTGCATATTCCATTTTTAGCCAGATTTTGCTGATAAATGCTATCAGCAAGACTGAAATGAAATACAGCAGGTTTAGCTCTTATTACCAGTATAGAACATGCCTTGGGAGTTGTGTGTGTGATACTGAGACAGTAGTTGTATAAAACTATTTAATTCACATAAACTCAATAAAGGAATGTTAATGGTATTGGCTTTTATCTGCTGAATGTCCCAAGGTCCTTTATTCATGCACCTGAAAATATAGACCTTTGATTAATGTTCTAGTTGTGCCAGAGATACCAGTCCATTTCCTGGATTGCTTCCAGTAGGGAATGTAATTTTGAGAGAAAACTGTGCAAAGTCTTGGTATTAATTTGTTGAAACCCACAAACATAAGACAGTTTGTTTTTGCCATTTTTATTCTGAATTCACATATATCCCTAGTCTAGGAAAGATTTACATTTCCCACATCCATGCAGAAGCTACTACATTCTCATTAAATTGAAACCATATACATAGTTGGAGGTCTGCAAACCATTTTTTTAATGACCCAGTGAGTCTGCAGCAAAAGGCAAAAGACTGATACACTAGAAAAATGCATCACTGATTTGGCCAAGAAGAGGGAAGGGTTAATCATTATTCCTAGAACTCTGAAGTGGAACAAAAGCTTGCAGCTTGACACCAAAATAACATTACAATGAGAAGTAAAATTGCTTCTAAGGCTAAATTGCTTCATTTGAAAATTGTAGTGATACTGAGAACAATTATGTCACTTAAACTTTCACAATTTTGTTTTTATAAATCAGTTATAAAACTATCATGTGGTTTAAATTCAATTATTTAATAATGGCATTTGTAATTGTCCAACATAATCAATTATGCTTCAATCAGGTTCTTCTCTGAGGCTGTATTTTTGTTAGTGTCTGAGTCATTCTTATGCTTATTCATACTTTTGGAAAAAGCCAAATAAAATCATTGTTTTCCAGAAAAGTTTTTTCACCCCTCTGATTGCACAGCATTTCTCCCACTGCAAACTGAGTTTCAGAACTCTTTTTTTCCCTTTGTCTTAGAAACTAAATGTCCACTCAAAGCATAAGAAGAAAAAACAGTGCTAAATAATAGGGGGAGTGAAAGTTGGTTCTTTAAGAGTCATGATAGTGTTGTGAAGTATGTTTTCTGAACTGAGTCAGGGACCAGAATTGGGGGGGGGGCATGGAGTGGTGCTTGCGAGTTACCCAGCAGGAGCCCTTACGAAGTTGGTACCATAAGCTGTATATCATGCCTTTGATTTTCTAAGAGGGAGGAGGGATGAATCATGGGCTGAGTCTAGGCGCGCTTAGGCCTCCCAGAGGCTATAGGATTTTAGTTGCTGTGTTGTGCAATTTGTGAGCTATTTGGTCCACTTTGGATTGCCTAAAGAACTATGTTTTCCTTCAAAATTTCAACTGAAGTCTCTGTTAGTGCCTTATCCCTGTGTTTTGCCTGACTCACCCTGATCTTTGTACCCACTGGCTTGACCAAGAGAATTTTGATGGAGCCAGGCCCTTAGCCTTCCTTTCCTCCCCATTCTTTTTCTCTTCTCTAGGTAGAGTCTCCCTTACCTTGATTTCTCTTTTACATTTTCTTTTTCACTAAAGATTTACACCACTTCATAGAAGATATCAAGCCTTTTCACTCACTCTGCTGTGCGTCCTGCCTTAAAAGCAGATACTTCTACAGAAGAGCATTTCTTCATTTCAGATCACTCTTCAAGAGAATGACTGAGTCCTGCCAGTGTCAAGATGTTCAGCTTCAGCCTCATAGATTCAGCAAAAACTGGATAAGGGATCCCAGCAAAGACTTTTCCATGTAGAAGCCCCTGAATTTGTTTTGAAAGCCAAATATGATAGTATCACTTTCCAGCTTAAACCAAGCCCATGGTGTTCCCCCACCTTAGAGTAAAAGACAAAAAGTTCTGCGTACTTTGGCCTATATTGTTTCGAGTTCTTCTCAAGCCTTCTTTCCCTTCACTCTTTGTTCCAGCCAAATAGGCCTGCACTCTAAAACAGCCATTCTCTCTTCCAGCCCAAGACCTATACACTTCCTGTTTCCTCTGCTTACAATGTTTTCCCACACCTGCCTCAACCCAAACCCCATATTCCTTACTAAACTGGTTCTTACTCATTCCTCTTTCCCCTTTCAGGCCAAGCACACTATTTCAGGAAGACCAACATGATGCCCTGAACTAAGGCATTGATAACACAAGTAAATACTACAACTAGGTATGAAATTTAGAAAGTGTAGGAAGATGAGACTTCCAAAGTTCTTTCCTTCCTTTCTGTGTCATTCTCTAGCTGGCTAACAGTCAGGGGAATGTCATCAGTCCACACTCTTTTCTTGGCCACATCACTACTGTTTACTTGTGGGGTCTTTCTTAACTGCTTTTGGGAATAACCGTATCTCTGAAGGGTAATGATCAGAGAATCATAATAATTTATAAGTGACAAAAATAAAAGGAAATAAACTAGAGAATAGTAATAATATAGAATAAAAAATCAATTCTATATATATATAGGGTATATATATATAGGGTACCTAGAGTGGTCAAATTCATAGAGATAGAAAGAAGAATGGTGACTGCCAGGACATGGGGGAAGGGAGAAATAGGTAGTTATTCCTTAATGATTACAGAGTTTTAGCTGGGAAGATGAAAAAGTTCTGGAGTTGGATGATGGTGATGGATGCGTACCAGTATTTAATGTTCTTAAAGCTACTGAATTGTACACTTAAAATAGTTAGAGTGGTAGATAGGCGTTATGTATATTTTACCACAATTTTAAGAAATGAATAAAAAGATGAGAAATTATGAATTATGGATTCCAGCCTAAAAGGCATGTGTGGTGGGAATTCTTGACATCCAGATAGTACTATGAAAGTACTATGTGTGGAGGAGGATAAAAGGTGGGTGAGGGGAGGAGAGGAAAAGAGAAAGATCTATAGTATAGACCAGTGCTGTCCAATAGAACTTTCTGTCATGGTGGAAAGGTTCTATATCTATGCTGTCCAGTTTGGTAGCCACTAGCTAGTAGCCACATTTGAACACTTGAAATGTAGCTAGTACAACTGAAGGACTGAATTTTTAATCTAATTTGCCTTGTAATTGATTTATATTTGAATAGTAGAGGTCTAGACCTTCTATTATTGGTGACTTCATTTAAAAGTACTTGTATTTCTGCTTCTAGTTACATTTTTTTATAAATTCAATACCATTTATTTGCTCATTTAGCCACTGTTGGCAAATCAGTGTATCTCCTGCATGCTAGACTCTTGCTAGGCAATAGAGATTAAAGGGAGCCAGAAGAAATTCTCTGCATTGCTGGAAGGAACAAAAATTAAGTGTAACCACTGTGATCATCAATGTGGTCATATCTCCTGAGGTGAAAGATATTCATATCCTATGACCCAGTGCTCCTAAACCCTAGAGAAAGTCTCATATGTGTTTGGGGACATGGACATTAAGAATCATAAAAGGTCTAAAGATCAATGAAAGAACAGATAAGCTATGTTCATAGAGCTATACTGCACAGTAGTTAAAATAAAGGAGTACCTTGTCAACCTATGTGGCTAAGCCCCCAAAACACAATAGTGAGCAAAAATAAAAATTCATTTGCAGAAGGCTACATATAGGATGATATCTTTTTTAAAAACCCTTTTTAAAAACTTGCAAAATTATTACTTATGGATGCATACATATGTAGAAAACATAAAACTGTGTGTGGGCACGAGAGACAGCACATTTAGGGTGGTGAATACTTCTGGCAAGAGAGGGAATGGGATTGGAGAAGGTATACAGTGGTCTTCAATCTATCTGTAATATTCTATTTACTAAAAAAGATCTGAAGCAAATATGACAAAACCAGAAGGTGAGTCCATTGATATTCATTATATTATTAACCATACTTCTGTGATACTTAAAATATTTCATAATAAAATTGATGCTAAGAAGTGGCTCTGCTGTTTAGAAGCTCTCAGATCAAAGGGGAATCACAAGTACAAATGAGACAATTTTCATAGTGCATTAATAACAGGGGTATGTATAAGGTGGGAAGGTGAACACAAAGGAAGGTAGAACTGTCTCAAGGAGTAAAAGAAGACCTCATTAGGTGATTGCATTTGAGTTCAATCTCTGAAGTTATATAGATGTTTACTCAGGAGAAAAATAAAAGGGATATTTACTTGAGGCTGAGAAGACGAAGGTCAAGGTACAAAAGAGTTTGGTGCCTTCAAGAAACAGCAAGAAAATTTGGCTTCATTAGAGCTTAGAACTGTCATGGTACAGATGGGGTGCTGAGGCTGGTAAAACTGATTGGGATTGACTCAGGTCTGGCTTTGCAGTGTAAACCAGGGTAGCAGTGTGTGTAGCATGGGTGGAGTTGAGCAATGGTGGAATGGAACAGGGAGAGATTTGACACACAGAAACTCTCATGATTGTTCAAGAGCCTGAACTGTGGTAATAGTAGTAAAGATATGGAAGAGGATGGGTGGGGCAGGAGCTATCATGGGTAGAATCTATAGGACTTGGTGATTGGTTGAATGAGTGAAGGAATGAGCTAGGGCAAAGAACCAAAAATGAGGTTCCCATCTTGGACAACTTGGCTAGTGGTCGCATTGACCTAGAAAGTAATAGGAGAAGGAAAAGAAGCATGGTTTCTGTAACCATGGTATTGAAAAGCTAGAGAGGCAAGAAGATAATGAGTTCAATTTTTAAAGTGCTGAATTTGAAAAATCTCAAGGCAAAATGTCTAGAAAGGAGATATGGGGACAGGCAGCATAGAGATAATAACTGAGATAGATGACACAGGCAAGGGCCATCCTATAAAACAAGAAAACAAGATTGCACCATAAAGCTAAGAAGTTGGATGATCATGCTTTAGGCACACTAAGCTGTTGCTCCCAGAGAATGGTCATGTATTAGCAGGAGACTCTGAAGACCTGTAATTCAACAGCAACAAAGAGGACTAAACAATGGGATAATGCTCCAGGGTTTGGCATCCAGCCTTAGCGCACTAGTATACTAATAAAGGCACCAGCTTTGTAGTTAAACAGACCTGTATTCAATGCATTCAGTGCATTTGAACTTTCATTCCTCACTTACTAGCTGTAAATTTGGGCAAGTCCACAAATTTCTCTGAGCTTCATTTCTTTATCTGGAAATGGGAATGATAATAATACCTGCCCCAGAGGATTATGTTGAGGAAAAGTATAATAATGTTTGTTGGTAAAGACAAATATATAGACAAATATAGAATACCATGGTAACTGCAATTATGGGTAAATCACTTTTAATTCTGATAGAAAAGTTAGAACATAAAAGTATTAAATATAACTACAACTGAAAAATTGTCAAATGATGCACAATATAAACATGTAAATTGTGGCAACAATAACAAAAAGTATATGTTAGGGGAGAAGTTAAAGTGGAGTTTTTGTACGCAATTGAACTCAAGTTGTTATCAGCTTAGACTATTATAACTATAAAATATTTTATGTAACCCCCAGAGTAACCACACACACACACACACACACACACATACACACGCACGCCTATGGAAATTACACAGGAGGAGAAGAGAAAGGAATCAATGCATATCAATACAAAAAAAAAATCAAGGAAACACAAAGGAACATAGCAAGAGTGGAAAGACAGACAAAAGAACTATAACACTAGAAAATAACAAAATGACAATAGTAAATCCTACCCTATCAGTAATTACTTTAAATGGATTAAATTCTCCAATCCAATCATAGGCATAGAGTGGCCAAATGGATAAAAACAACAACAAAACCATCCAATTATATGCTTTCTACAAGAGACATACTTTAGATTTAAGGACACACATAGGCTGAAAGTGAAGGGATGGAAAAAGATAGTCCATGCAAATGGAAATGGAAAAATAAGCTGCAGTAGCAGTATTTATATCAGGTAAAATGGACTTGAAAACAAAGACTGTAACAAGAGATAGAGAATAGCATTACATAATGGTGAAGGGATCAATTCAATAAGAGTTGGTTTTTCTGAAAGATAAAATTGACAAACCCTTAGCTAGACTAAGAAAAAAAGAAAACTCAAAAAATAACATCAGAAATGGAAGATATGATTTTAGAACTGATGCCACAGAAATAAGAAGGATCATAAAGACTGCTAAGAATAATTACATACCAATGAATTGAGTAACTAGAAGAAATGGGTAAATTCCTAGAAATACACAACCTATCAAGACTAAATTGTGATGAGATAGAAGTGTGAACAGATCTATAACTAGAATGGAGATCGAATCAGTAATCAGAAATTTAACACCAAAGGAAACAGGGGCTTCTCTGGTGAATTCTGCTAAACATTTCAAGAAGAATTAATGCCAACCCATCCCAAACTCTTCCAAAAAATTTAAGACAGGGGAATAATTATAAATTCATTTTATGAGACCAGCATTATTCTGATGCCAAAGGGAAAGACTCCACAAGTAAAGAAAATGACAGGCCAGGGCACCTGGGTGTCTCAGTGGGTTAAAGCCTCTGCCTTTGGCTCAGGTCATGATCCCAGGGTCCTGGGATCGAGCCCTGCATCGGGCTCTCTGCTCAGCAAGGAGCCTGCTTCCTCCTCTCTCTCTGCCTGCATCTCTGTCTACTTGTGATCTCTCTCTGTCAAATAAATAAAGTCTTTAGAAAAAAAAAAAGAAAAGAAAATGACAAGCCAATATCCTTGGTGAATATAGATACAAAAATCCTCAATAAAATACTAGCAATTGGAACTCAACAGTACATTAAAAGATTTATACACCATGACCAAGTGGGATTTATTCCTGTGATACAAGAACATTTCAACCTGAAAATCAATTAATGTGATGCACTGCATTAACAGAATAAAGGGTAAAAATCACATGATAATCTCAATAGATGCATAAAAATAATTGGACAAAATTCAACATTTTTTCATAATTATAACTGAACAAAATTAATATAGTAGAGGTCATATGTATAAAGCTCACAGCTAGTATTTATACTCAATGGTAATAAACTGAAAGCGTTAAGATTAGGAACAAGGGAAGGATGCCCACTTTTACCACTCTTATGAGACACAGTTCTGGAAATCCTAGCCAAAGTAATTTAGGAAAGAAAAAGAAATGAAAGTTATCCAAAATGGAAAGGAAGAAGTAAAATTGTGCCTTTTTTGCATATGACATGATATTTTATTTAGAAGATCCTAAATATTGCATAAAAACACTGTTAGAAATAATGAATTCAGTAAAATTGCAGGATACAAGATCAACATACAAAAATCAGTGGCATTTCTATACACTAACAGTCAACTATCTGAAAAGGAAATTAAGAAAACAATGCCATTCAGAGGACATGAACAGACATTTCTGCAAAGAAGACATCCAGATGGCCAACAGACACATGAAAAAGTGCTCCACATCACTCGGCATCAGGGAAATACAAATCAAAACCACAATGAGATATCACCTCACACCAGTCAGAATGGCTAAAATTAACAAGCCAGGAAATGACAGATGCTGACGAGGATGCGGAGAAAGGGGAACCCTCCTACACTGTTGGTGGGAATACAAGCTGGTGCAACCGCTCTGGAAAACAGCATTGAGGTTCCTCAAAAAGTTGAAAATGGAACTACCCTATGACCCAGCAATTGCACTACTGGGTATTTACCCTAAAGATACAAACATAGTGATCCGAAGGGGCACGTGCGCCCAAATGTTTATAGCAGCAATGTCTACAATAGCCAAACTATGGAAAGAACCTAGATGTCCATCAGCAGATGAATGGATAAAGAAGATGTGGTATATATACACAATGGAATACTATGCAGCCATCAAAAGAAATGAAATCTTGCCATTTGCAACAACGTGGATGGAACTAGAGGGTATCATGCTTAGTGAAATAAGTCAATTGGAGAAAGACAACTATCATATGATCTCCCTGATATGAGGAAGTGGAGATGCAACATGGGGGGT
>PISX010031799.1:0-16932 GCA_004024625.1 Mellivora capensis
AAAAAAAAAGTAAAAAAAAATATTTTATTTATTTATTTGAGAGAGAGACAGAGCACGAGGGAGGAAAGGTTAGAAGAAGAAGCAGACTCGCCGTTGAGCAAGGAGCCCAATGTGGGACTTGATCCCGGGAATCCAGGATCATGACCAGAGCCGACTGCAGTTGCTTAACCAACTGAGCCACCCAGGCACCCTAAATCACTTTTTAATGTGAGACAATTTAAAGTGGAGCACAGAAGTCCAGAAAAAGTTTTCAAGAATACGCTTATCTAATATCAGATTGAACTATATGTTCAACTATACCATTGGAAGAACAGAAAATGGCATCAGAAAAAAGAAACATGCTCAAAAAAAAAAAAAAAGAAAGAAAAGAAAAAAGAAACATGCTCAAAGGCTGCCTTTTCTTTTTCAAAGTCAACCTGAAATATTGTAACCAAATGAATTTAATCTTGCTTTCAAAGTTTTGCTGATTATTTAGCTATGAAATCGGGTACATGTAAAATTTCCAAGCACTGGGAGCTATTTTTCTTACACGCCTACCCCAGCAATATTCTATCACGTTTACAAACCATAAAACATCGCAATACCATGAGAAGGAGTCCATCCATCCTGCTACAAAACAACTGCTTCAGGGCCCCTGGGTGGCTCAGTAGGTTAAGCCTCTGCCTTCGGCCTAGGTCATGATCTCAGGGTCTTGGGATCGAGCCCAGCATCAGGCTCTCTGCTCAAACAACTGCTTCCCAATCATTTTATGCTGTATGTAGAAAAGCTATCATTTGTAAGATCCTTAAATAGAGAAGGCTGCTGGTGACTAGTGAGTCAAGATCCCAGTCATCAGAGACCTGCTTGATACTCCAAGGGCTGAGGGAGCAACTTCTTGATATAGGTAAATTCACAGCACACCAACAGGGAAACCATGATACACGTGGCTCATTCCCATTCCTTCCTGAGCCTTTTGACACTTTTTTTTTTTTTTAAGATTTTACTTTTTTTTTTTTGACAGAGAGAGAGAGAGACAGTGAGAGAGGGAACACAAGCAGGGGGAGTGGGAGGGGGAACAGCAGGCTCCCTGCTCCCTGATGTGGAGCTTGATCCCAGGACCCTGGGATCATGACCTGAGCTGAAGGCAGGCACTTAATGACTGAGCCACCCAGGTGCCCCTCCTTTTGACACTTTTGAACATAGTCTCTTGTATTTGACAATATATCATGAACACCTACAAGTTGTGAAAAGTATAACCCAGATAAAGGAGGCTTGCTTACCTTCCACAGAAAAGCAAGAGAGACTAAAATTTAAGAGGGCACAAGAAGGTAGCTATGGCCAGTGTAGGTACCACGAACTCAGCTCTGTCCCTTACAAAACCCTCCCTACTTGGGGCTTGGTGTTTTGGCTATATTCCTTTATGTTTATGTCACACACTCAGGGCCTTACTCTCACTTTTTCAAATAGAAGTGGAATTTGACACATTTAAAAAGAAATACAGGTGACCCTTGCACAACGGGCTGAAATGCATGGGTCCACTTGTATGCAAATTTTTTCAGTAGACACAGTACTGCAGATGTATTTTCTCTTCTCTAGGACTGTCTTAGTAATATTTAATCCAGTTTACTTTATTGTAAGAGTATAGTATATAATGTATATAACATGTAAAACGTGTGTGAATCAACTGCTTGTTTTATTGGTAAGGCTTCTGGTCAACAGTAGGGTATTAGCAGCTAAGTTTTGGGGGAGTTAAAAGTTACTTGCAGATTTCTGACTGTCAGGTTCAGCACACCTGAGCCCTATGTTGTTCAAGGGTCAACTGTATTTAAAAAGGAAACAATACATTGGATGAACATTCTAGGCTAACAATGACAACCACAAAAAGAAACCTGACAGGCAATTCAGTAATCTAGAATACTTACCAATCTTTTTGGGATATGTTCTTATTATAAATATGCCCAGAATTATCTTTATAGGGCGGACAGATACATTTACATCGGACATCCTCGAAATTCTGCAACAAAAATGGAAACTTAGTATAGCTTGTTAACAGGTTAGCAACAATATTTTAAAAAACTGCACCATAATACATTTTGGTAAGCATCCTCTGTCAAATATTCTAAAACTATTCATTTTGACAGACAGAAGTTTATAAAAGCCACAGTTTCTTTTTGGTAATGCTAATGAATCTGCATATATATTACATAAAATTATTTTGAAATAATACCTGTACGTGACCTGTGATTTATTAATGACATTTGTAGGTCACGTGACAGTCCAACTGTGCTAATGTTATCACCATCTACCTGCCAGTAAAAAGACACAGTAGACAAATAACTGTGCCTGCAAATAAGAATCCGATTACAAAAGGATGAGGAATTTTTTTAAAAAAAGGATGAGGAATAATCAAACTACAAATTACTCTCAAAACAAGTCACAATTCTTCTAATCACCATCCTTTCACCCTTCGGTAGAATGGAACTAATATGGACAAAGGGGGTCCTACCAGAACTCTACAGAAGGGTGAAATTGTAGAGGCATTCAGCTATATTTAGAAAGGAAGTACACAAGGGAAGTAGCTGGAGTCTAACTGAGATCAGTTTGGTCTACTCTTCCCAGGAAACTTTGCTTCTAATCCTTGGTAGACAGAGAGGATAAGTACTGATAAAGCAAGTTTCAAGGCGTGGAGAAAGATGTGACTAAATATATGAGTACAGGGACTAGGAGAAGCTTCATTGGCAAAGGGGAATTTATCTGAGAAGGCAAAGGGCTCATTAGTCCCCAGAGGACAAGGCCTACTGTTCTTATATATGGTGCTATGTCTGGCAGAGCTGTTGACAACACGTTCATTCAACCATCACTTAGTGAGCATTTGTTCAGTGCTGGACCTTGTGCTCAATGAAGTGGATTCAGATAAGTGTAAGACATGGTCCCTGCCAGTAATGAGGACACACCCTAGTAATGGAGACTGCCAGATAAATACATCATTATGATACACTCTTAAAGTGAGGACAGGAGATATGCAGAGGATGCCAGTAATGTTTTGAAAGACAGGATACTTGCTGTTGTCCCTATTGCTGGTGGGAGGTAGGAAAGATTTCTAAAATAACTCCTGATCAAACCACCCCCCCATCTGTCCCCATTTAACCTGTCTTTCCCAGCCCCTGTATTTAAAGATATTCTCGATTAAAGCTCCTATTTTTAAAAGATGCAAATTTCATTGTTTTCTCATCATATTAATGTGAATTCCTTCTGTTTTCCCCAGTAAGGAACTAGCTCATCAAGAAAGAAGCACAAGTGTGTACCAGGGCAGAGCAGGTCTGGAGGGTAGGAGCATGAAGCGGACTAAAAGAGTATCATGAAGAGGCGTGAGAAGGGCCCAGAAGTGGAGCAGGGGGAAAGGCTACAACCTTACCTGCCTTGCCGTTTGGACCCTTTCTTCTCCACTAAAATACCAGAAGAAAGAAGGCAAAAAGGGGGCCAAGAGATCCTGGAGGGAGTTAGGTCAGAATATCAGGCTGGTGAGACTTTGTGTAGGTCCTATTGGCAAGGAAGGCTGCCAGGAGAGGCAAGTTCCTGCATTGGGAAGGGAACTGGTTCAGGGATGAGTTGAAATGAGTTAGTTCCTAACCGGGAAGATCTCCGTGAGTTGGGGGCTTCTTGTAATTTTGATTTAGGGAACGGGGGCGGGGCAGGAAAGGGCTGTGAGGCAGGTGGAGGACGGCGGTAGACTTAAGGAGCTTAAGGGTGGAAAGTTAAAGGCTCTCAGAGTTGGAAAGGTTGTAAAGTTTGAGGTGGGTGCTGTCGGGGCTGGGGAGGGAAACGGCTAGGAGGTGGAGGATTTGCTGTCCCTGACGTGGGCACCGTGAAGGCTGGGTGGAGCTGGGGACGGGGGCGGGGTATCCGGCGGGAAAGAGGGGAGTAGTGTCAGGGCTACGGGTGGCAGTGGGGGCAGTGACTGTCACACTGTCAGGGCTGGAGGGCTAGAGTGCTAGCAGGCAGTTTGGTGCTATCAGGCAGTATGGGGGTGTTGCAAGGGCTGTGAAGCTAGGGGTCGGGCCAGCAGGGTTGGAAGAGGATGGGTAGGGAGCAGGTTGACAGACTCAGTTTCCGCAGGGCCGGACGAGGGGAGGAGCTCCGGTCTGGAGCGAAGGCTGTGGGCGGACTCACCTTGGCGGCGTCTGACAGCTGCACCAGCAGCAGCACTGAGAGCGCCAGGCAGGACAGGCTGAGCAAGGAGCCAAGCCGAAGGAAGCCTCCCCACAGGGTCGCCATCGCTGCCAGGCCCAGCGGTTCCCACAGCCCGGAGCCCCCGAGACCTGCTCCCGGCTGGGGCTCCGGCTCGGGCTCCGGCTCCGGCTCGGGCTCGGGCTCCTCCGCCCGCACTTCCGTCTGGGCCTTGGCGTCACCGACCGCGCCGGGTCAGCTACAAAAAGCATCCGCCCCGGAAACGGTTCCGGGTGCGCAGAGCCCGGAGGCTGCGCTGTGCCCGCGCCTGTCCGGCGTACACTCCCGCGAGGAAAACGAAGGGGGCGCCTCTAGCCGGGCAGCCTCGGCCCAGCTGAGCTTTGAGGCGCGAGGCTGTCTTTCTTGGGTGCAGAAGCATCGGGGTCTGTGGACCGCCAGTGCCCTGGGAAGCCCTCTCGCCCAGGGAGACCCCCAGCCAAGCCGGGATCTCAGACGCGAGCCTCCCAACGACCCCTGCGAGGCCGGAGCCGTTCGTCGCCAGACCCCTGAGGCTGGAGGGAGCCCAAGCCCCAAGGATCGCTGGAGAGTGCGGCTTATCCTACAGGCGCAGCGGGGGCGGGTGGTAGGCGTTTAGACGCTCCTATGGGACCGACTGGCCGAGCCATCTCTTCCCAGCAAGCCAACCCCCAACCAGAGGGTAGGGGTCCTTTCGGGCACTTTTGGTACTAACCGCCCGCACGCACGCGCTTCCCGGACGCAGGTTTCTTACAATCTCTGCTTTCGCGGCCCTGGCTTCTGTTTAGGTTTCCCCGCTTGCGTCGCGGTGCGTGCTGAACGCTTAGGCCCAGCCTGCTGCAGGAACTGGGCCGCAGCGGCGCGACTGGGCTGGGCCGGGCCAGGTCTGGCCAGACTCCGGAAGGTGTGGCGTTGGCGAACACCTACCTCCTCCCCCGCCGCCTCCCCGCCCGGTAGCCTCCTCCGCCGGGGAATCCAGAAGGCGGGGAACTGCGGCTCTACCATCCTATTCTGGGCGGCTGACTTCTAAGTCAGAGTTGGGGGGAGCGCTGACCGGTCTTCCTAGTGTGGGTCATCCTCTGCAGGTAATTTAAGAACCCTGGAGATGGTACAGTGTCTCCAATTAAAATATTTTTCAGTGAGTGGAGATAGTGTGGAGCGGGATAGTGGAAAGGATACAGAGCTCATCACCACCACTAGATTTGCTGGATGACCTTGGGCAAAACACTTAAAACCTTTTCTGGGCCTCTGGTTCTTGGTTCACTATGAGGAGATTGAACTCATCTATGGATTTCAAATTCTCGCATGGAAAACCCATGTTTCTTTACTTAAACAATAGCAGTTAAAGGTAGTTCTTTTCCTAGTTTGTGGAAATGTTTTAATTAGAAAATTTTTTAATATTTTTCTCCCGTATGACTCTTTCTCCTTTACTTAAAAAAAAAAAAATTATTTTACGTAGGCTCCGTATCTTGCATAAGGAACTCAAGGGCTGGAACTCAGGATCCTGAGACCTAGAGTCGCGTGCTCTAGGACAGAGCCAGTCAGGTGCCCCTCCCACGTGATTATTGTTGGTACCAGAATCTAACACAGGGTGTCTGATACTGTGCCAAATTTATTTAGCCCCTTTCAATCCCAAGTGGCAAGTGGTGCCTAGTCCCTGTTGGAACAGAGGGGTGGGACTGGATGCCCTTTCATCATAGCCCCTCCAGCTGCTCTATGAAGGTACTGTCCCATTAGTGAAATGTTAAGTCTTTGTTGTGGGTGTTCTGCTGGCCAGGGAACAACCTTGGAGACACTTGGGGTTAAATGTGTCTGACTATGAGGCACTGTGGATCTGTGATTGCTAATCCCAATCTGTGATTAGGATCAATTTAGGGTTGTCTACGTCTGACAGTTAAACAGAGTGCTCACTCTAGCTAAAACCTTACAGGCCTTTTCTTCAAAATTGTTCTCTCAGGGACTTGATTGGGTGTATAGAGGCTTAAAGTAAATACATGGTAATGCCGCTGTCTGATGGGCCTTAACTGTTTAGTGAAGAATTACCAAGTACACTCATGGAAGCAGCATTTTATTTAAACTGTTCAGTACAATAGCCACTAGCCACATGTGGTAATTGAGCACTTGAGATGTGGCTAGTCAGAATTGAGGAAGTGTAAAATATACACTGGATTTCAAAGACTTGATAAAAAAAAAAAATACTCAGTATTTTGAAGGTTGAACTATTTCAAATATATTGGATTAAAAATTTATTAAAAGAGTTTCATTTGGGGGTGCCTGGGTGGCTCAGTGGGTTAAAGCCTCTGCCTTCAGCTCAGGTCATGGTCTCAGGGTCCTGGGATCGAGAGCCCCTAATCAGGCTCTCTGCTCAGCAGGGAGCCTGCTTCCTCCCTCTCTGTCAAATAAATAAATAAAATCTTTAAAAAGAAATAGTTTCATTTGTTTCTTTTCACTTCTTAAATGTGGCTACTAGAGAATGTAATATTTATGTTAGGCATCACTGTCCTGGAATATAGAATATGGCTACCATGAGTGGAGTGTGCCTGGCTGGAGACTGAAAGAAAATTCAGGCTTGGGTAAGGAGAAGGGTGACTGGGAGGAACTGGCACAGCCAGAGCCAAGGGTTTGGGGGAGGTATATATCCACCAAGAAAATGAAAGTAATTTTAGGTGATAGAATAGAAATAAAGAGGTCCCCCCCCCCAAAAAAAAAAGGAAGAGGTTAGTTCCTCTTGTTCGGCCCTGCTCACACCTAATTAACACTTTTCCCTAAGGTCAGAGGTCTTCTAAGCTAGAAAGACTAACCTAAGTGCAATATAAACTGTCTTCATATCTGCCTCTATATTCCCAGCCTCCCCCCAAATATGGTGAGCTTTTTCAGGGCAGGAGCCTTGCCTTTTATCTTTGTACCTGGAAACTGGGATATTGTAAAAACTGATCAATGTTTGTGGGGACCCAGAAAAGAGAAAAGGTGAATGGGAGGGGCTTACAGGGTCTTGTCAAAGAATCAGGTCCCTAGATGGTCCCTTTTCTGGCCATGAGAAGGTAATGCTGAGCCCAAAGAGCTATGGATGGGCTCTGAGGCACCAGAGTAGGCAGGAGCGGATAGAGTTCTGACCTAGAGTCTTCCTAGATCGTTAGGCCATATCAGAGTTCTTTTTACAGGCAAGGTGGACTTAGCACCCAATCTTCCCTTAGTACCCACTCTTCCCCTCCCGTTTCCTTGCTTCCCTGTGACTAAGTTTTTCTACTTCATTCTTTTTTAAGGAATGACACAGGTCCAGGGGCACCCTCCCACCCGGGCTGGGCCCTCTCACTTCTTTGGGAGGCCTGAAAAATTCCCTGGTGAGGGATTTAAGTGTGGAAGTCAGAAGGTTAGGAAGCAGAAGGGACCAGTTTTATGTATGTGGGACCATGGTTTTGCCAGGTCTGTCTGCACCCCCTCACCCTCTTTCCCCTCCAGGGATCAAACAGCTTTCTGGATGTCCCCTTCTTATTTTAACACCTTACCTGATCTGCTCAACACTTTCCCAGGCCATGCCAGTCCAGAACAAATGGAGTTATGCACAGCATCAGTGATGATGGTTTCCTTGGATTGTGCCTCTAGTGGTTACGGCAGGACACGACACAATACACACACAACCAGTTTCTTTCAGTTATTTCTGAACATACCCAGGAATGTTTTCTATGTGCCACCTCCTTTACCTTGTGCCTGGCCAGGATGCTTCCTCCTATCTGACCTCCTTCCATGAGATTTTCTGTCCTCCACTTCCTGTAAAGCCATGTACATGTGCCATGCCACATCACTTGCTGGTCCCCACCTTGATAACAATAATGTATAGGGCCAGAATACTGTCTGTTCCTAGAGATGATCCCCCTACTGCTGATAAGTTACTGAAATCCCTAAAATACCAAAGTAACACAAGGTTTAGTACCAAAGCAGGGAGAATTTTAAAACTTTCTTTCAGAGGAATGCTAAATGAGTATTATTGGTCCCAGTGTCCTAAGATAACACTTGAGGAAAACAGTCCCTCCTCTCTAAACACTAAGATTTTCAAATACATGAAATACATTATATTTATTTTTACCAATATTGTAATATTTTAAAAAATTGAATCACCCTTTCTTATCTTTTAGCTATCTCTTCTGGGATATATCTCCATAATAATATGCTTATAACTAGTTCTTGATTTTTCAGTTTGGTCTATTATTCTACTTCTTCTTACAAGAAATAAACTATGCACTCTAATGCCTCTTGTAAACACATATTATTTCTCTATCCTTCAGTGTATCTCTATCACCTTAGGTAAATAACCTCAATATATTATTATGACTGTATGTATTATTCATAGTTGGCTCTGTTAGCATAATATTACATTTTGGTTTTTTTACTGAAATTAGCCATTGCCTCTTTTTCCATGCTTTAAGTGGCTAGCACTTAAGTATCTATAATTCATTTATCCAAAACTCTCAATATATTCAAACACATCAGGTAGCCTATCAGTTTATTTTTCAAACTTGTGACAACCCTCCAGGAGTCTATCATTATCCTTTTTTCTGGATTAGTTCTCTAAGCCTGCTGTACAGTTTTTGTCCTGGGATAATTTATCATTTCTTCTCTTTTCTACTTCTTTTATTCTGAAAGATTTCCATATTCCAAGTCTTCTTTTAAATTTTTACATTTAAATTATCCTGTCTTACATTTACTAGAGTACCTTCTTGTCCACCCTTCCCTCACCCTTTAAATAGCATTCTGTTCCATCGGGGTATGCAATATCTTATTTCTCTGAGAATATTTCTAATGTTGTATTTCTTGAATTGTCTGTGTTGAGTTTTTTTTTTTAAAGACCCCACCCATCCATCTGACAGACAGAAATCACAAATAGTCAGAGAGGCAGGCAGAGAGAGAGGAAGGGAAGCAGGCTCCCTGCTGAGCAGAGAGCCCGATGCGGGGCTCGATCCCAGGACCCTGGAATCATGACCTGAGCTGAAGGCGGAGGCTTTAACTCACTGAGCCACCCAGGCGCCCCTATGTTGAGTTTTTCAGTCCTTGTTTCTGTCTTTTGTGTTAGAAACTTTTCTTAAATGTCTGGAGATCCTTGACTATCCATTCATATGTAAGAGTGTGTTTAAGAAGGAGGGCTGATTGGAAGCCCTATGTACATGACAAGGCTTGTAATTAGGACACCTGCAGTATTTTTCAAAATTCTGGTTGCAAACCCATTAGTGATTTGTGAAATAAATTAGTCAGTTACAACCAACCTTCTTCCCACCTGTCCCAAATGATAGAATAGAATGGAAAATATTACATAACATATAAAAATTATTTTGTAAGGGGTGCCTGGGTGGCTCAGTGGGTTAAGGCCTCTGCCTTCAGCTTGGGTCCTGATCCCAGAGTCCTGGGATTGAGCCCTGCGTCTGGCTCTCTGCTCAGCGGGGAGCCTGCTTCCTCCTCTCTCTCTACCTGCCTCTCTGCCTACTTCTGATCTCTGTCAAATGAATAAATAAAATCTTTAAAAAATTATTTTGTGAAACTTTGGTTTTATGCATGTACACATCATATATGCATATTAAATACTGAGTCAATCCCATAAAATGGGGATTTGTTATTGTGGGCGGTCTTTTTTTTTTAATTTTTTAAAAATTTATGTGTCAGAGAGAGAGAGAGAGAGAGAGAGCGAGCACAGGCAGACAGAGTGGCAGGCAGAGGCAGAAGGAGAAGCAGGCTCCCCGCCGAGCAAGGAGCCCGATGTGGGACTCGATCCCAGAACGCTGGGATCATGACCTGAGCCGAAGGCAGCCGCTCAACCAACTGAGCCACCCAGGTGTCCCTGTGGGTGTTTTTTCAAAGAGTTTGTAAAATTACCACTTAGTGTGCTCAAGGAGATCTCCAAGTATCAAAATAGGTGAGTCTTTTCTCTTGAAAGGAGAGGTAAGTTTCTCTGGAGAAAAATTCCTCCAAACTTCTGCTTGCTAGTCTGGTAGCCAGTGTTCATTCATTCAAGTATTTGCTGAATACTTACATGCTAAACACTGGTCTCAGTACTGGGTATACATCAGTATATAAAAAGACAAAACTCCCTACCTTCTTGGAACTAAGATTCTAGAGGGGAAGACAGACAATAAACAAACATGTTAAGTTACACAATGGTAAGGTACTGTACTACAGTAACACAGTAACAGAAGGGAAAGCTGCATATATGCATACAGATTCCAATAAAGGGGTAGATATAGTGGGGGTGGTGATTGTTACAATTATTTCATGAATGAAATTGAAAGCAAAGTAATCATCTAAGAGTAAGAATGGGGAAAGAAGTGTTAGAAATTTGAGAAGTAAAGAAGGTATGAAATAACCTAAGACATAGCCCAGCAAACTACAGCTGGGGGCCAAACCCTGTTTTTATATCGCCTGCAAGCTAAGGATAATTTTTATACTTTTTTTTAAAGATTTTATTTATTTATTTGTCAGAGAGAGAGGGAGAGAGAGTGAACAAGCACAGGCAGACAGAGTGGCAGGCAGAGGCAAAGGGAGAAGCAGGCTCCATGCCAAGCAAGGAGCCCGATGCGGGACTCGATCCCAGGACGCTGGGATCATGACCTGAGCTGAAGGCAGCTGCTTAACCAACTGAGCCACCCAGGTGTCCCTAATTTTTATACTTTTAAATGGTTGGGGGAAAAATAAAGATGAATACTATATTGTGACACACAAAGATTACATAAAATCCAAATTCAACTCATTTACATTTTGCCTATGTACTTTCTGCTACAATGGCAGAGTAGATTAGTTGTGAAAAAGACTGCATGACATGCAAAGCCTAAAATACTTATTATCTGGCTTTTTACAGAAAAAGTTAGTGAAGCTCTGATCTAGGACAATGGGAAGGGGAATGACTAGGAAGATACAATGTTGGGCAGCGGAAAGGGCCTAAGAGATATGGATATGAATTTAAGGTAAGCCCAATAATATTAATTTTTGACAAAGGAAGCAGGAATATGCAATGGGAAAAAGACAACCTCTTCAACAAATGGTGCTGGAAAGCTGGACAGCTACATGCAAAAGAATGAAACTAGACCATTTTCTTACACCATACACAAAAATAAAATCGATTAAGGATCTAAATGTGAGACTTAAACCATAAAAATCTTAGAAGAGAGTACAGGCAGTAATTTCTCTGACATCAGCCATAACATCATTTTTCTAGACATGTCTCCTGAAACAAGGGAAACAAAAGCAAAAATAAACTATTGGGACTACATAAAAATAAAAACCTTCTGCACAGCGAAGGAAACAATTGACAAAACTATAAGACAGCCTACTGAATGGGAGAAGATAATTGCAAATAACATATCCAATAAAGGGTTAGTATCCAAAATATGTAAAGATCTTATGCAAATCAGCACCAGTAAAACAATCCAATTAAAAATGGGCAGAAGACATGAATAGACATCTCTCCAAAGAAGACATACAGATGGTCAACAGACACATGATAAGTTGCTCAAAGTCACGCATCATCAATGAAATGCAAATCAAAACCACAATGAGATATCGCCCCGTACCTGTCAGAATTGCTAAAATAACTCAAGAAACAAGTGTCGACAAGGATGTGGAGAAAAAAACTCCTGTGCTCTGCTGGTGGGAATGCAAACTGGCACAGCTAATGTGGGAAACAGTATGCAGGTTCCTCAAAAAATTCAAAATAGAACTATCCTATGATCCAGTAATTGTACTACTGGGTATTTACTCAAAGAATTCAAAAACAAATTTGAAGGACATATGCATTCCTTTTTTTACTGCAGGACTATTTACCATATCCAAAGTATGGAAGCAGTCCCGGTGTCCCATTGACTGATGAATGGATAAAGATGGAGTATGTACACACACACACACACACACACACACACACACACACACACACAGGAATATATTCAGTCATAAAAAAAGAACACCTTGCCATTTGTGACAACATGGATGGATGTAGAGAGTATAAATGCTAATCAAAATAAGACACTCAGACAAAAACAAATACCATGTGATTTCACTCATGTGGGATTTAATAAACAAAACAAATGAACTGAAAACAAATGAAATGAAAGGGGGAAAAATATAGACAAACCAAAAACACACTTTTAACTGTAGAGAGCAGATGGTTACCAGAAGGGTGGTAGGAGGGGGCTGGGTGAAATAGGTAAAGAGGATTTAAGAACACACTTATCTTGATGAGCACTGAGTAATATATGGAACTGTTAAATCACTATATTGTACACCTGAAACTAATATAACACTGTATGTTAGCTTTACTTAAAATAAAAAAGGATAAAATACATTTAAAAAAATAAAGTGAGACCAATCAGCATGGTTACTGCACAGGTTTAGGCAGAGAGCAGGCAAAGAGCTGGCTTTAACCAATACTGTGGTTTTGTGAAATGACAAAAAGAGAGGGTAAATGGAGTTAAAAGTTTATGCAAGTGAATCATTATACTGACTGATCCTGGGATCTAAACTGGTTATGAAGTGAGGAGAGGAACTCAGGAAGGGTATGGACAATGAAAGGTGGTAATCAAAAGAGTGTTGAAATCAAGTTACTAGGAGATGGCTGGAAGATAAAAGGTGGTAGTCAGACAGTGAGATACATCAGCCTGACATTATGGAGGGGTTAGTTTTGGGAACTAAGAAAATCAAGGGTATGACCATGGGAATGAATGCAGGAAATGGGAGAGGATAATATCTGTGGAACACTGTTATTCAAGGAATATGTCAGGGTGTTGAAAGGATTATCCACGTATGTAATTTAATCACCAAGAATTAAATCAGGAGTAGTACTGTGGGGGAGTGAAATGAGCCAAGAGCTAAACTTTTTGAGAAATGAGAGTGAATGACCCAGAGATTTTTATGGATGACAGCAATAGTGAAGGGAAATAAGTGATACAATTTGATGGCATGAGACTCAAAGCTGGGGAGTTTAAAAGGAATACAAAGGGAGAAATGTCTGGAAACAGTGATAAGGAACAAGAGGAACATCTACTTCCAACTCTTGACCAGTAATAGGACTGTGGGAGGAAAAAAAAAACCACCTGAGAGGGCTGCAGTGAAAGCATTGTCCTAAGAAAAGAGCCAGGGACAGAAGTGCCTGATGCTTCAGAATGCTCAACTTTAAATTCCCATTTTCAGTGAGATGCCCCCTCCCAGCTCCCAGCTGTTCTTGGTGACTGGGAAGAGTGAGCCAGTCAGACATGTCTGGCTCCTTAACAAAAGTCTTATTGGCAACACCTTATTAAAAATGTGGACTGAAAATGCCGTTTCCTCCTGAAATACCACTAAAATGACAGCAAAGCAATATTAAATGATATAAATCAATGAGGACAAAGAACATGGGAGAAAAGATAATAGCACTCAAACACTGTCAACAAAATCTTTGAATCTGGCAGGTAAAAGACAAGCAACAACTGTTGGAGCAGTTCAAAGAAAGCAGAAACCTAATGGGGGGTGGGGGCTGAGGGCAGGGGGACAATAATAATAATAAGCAAGCAAATGAATACCACAGAACCGCAGAAAAGACTGAGTGAGGAGTCTAATTCAGTTTCTCCAGAGGACAAAAGAATGAACAAATGCATGAGTAAGAGGAGAGGATTTCAGGCCTAATTTACTTTACAGTCTTTCAAGTAATCTTCGTGTTTTTAGCCCTCTACCCTTACCCCTTGCTATTCAGATAACTGATGTCTCCAACTCCTCACTCAGTCTTTTCTGGTTCAGACAGATCTGAATCACAGTGGTGGAATCAACTTAGGCCGATGCTGGAATTTCCACTTTGTTTTTGTTTCCCTTTATTTTTTTTTTAAAGATTTTATTTATTTATTCTACAGACAAAGATCACAAGTAGGCAGAGAGGCAGGCAGAGAGAGGAGGAAGCAGGCTCCCTGTGGAGCAGAGAGCCCGATGCGGGCTCGATGCGGGGCTCGATCCCAGGACTCCGGGATCATGACCTGAGCCGAAAGCAGAGGCTTTAACCCACTGAGCCACCCAGGCGCCCCTGTTTTTGTTTCCCTTTAATCATCACTCTTTTCATTGCTGCCCTTCCCCTTACTCCTAACTCCTGAGCCTTACTATTTCTGAAATTCTACTCTCCATGGGGCATGCCCAGCTGTTCATATTCTCTAGCCATCCTTCCTCAGAGCTTAGCACTGGCCCCCTTCACACACCCCTGTGGTCTAATTGGTCTTCATGATACCTGTTCACTTTAATATACTTTCTACTCCCCACTGGTTCAACTCTGTCACAGAGAAACTATTATGAACTCAGACAAGTGGGGGAACAGTTTCTGTAGAACTTTCAAAATAGAGTAATTGCTTCTTCATATGATCAGACCCAGCACTGATCAAATTCTCATGTCCTTACCCATTTTCAATATGGGAATCACTATAGCAGCTCCCCAAGTACAAGGTCATCCAGTATATCCACAGAGCCAAGCAGTTCTTAACAGAATCCCAAGACATTCCACCTTAGTTTGTCACATGATGAAAGCAAAGTTAAATTCCTATTACTTAAGCTCATAATACAAAGATTTCATTTCCCCCTTCCTTTACCCTCCAAGTCTCTCCTCTGGCACAAACACAAGTATCTCCACTAGGTCAGCCATATACTCCATTTTCCCAACCCGTTTCTCCTGTTTCAGGAAACTGGCATGGTTTGAGTAAGTCAACATCAAAGTACATGATTTCCCTAGAGAGTTAACTTTTCTGTATTAATACTAATTTGGAGGCTACTCTGGCTCTAGTAAAAGCAATGCTAAGGGAGTGCCTGGATGGCTCAGTTGTTAATTGTTTGCCTTTGGCTCAGGTCATAATCCCAGGGTCCTAGGATCAAGCCCCACATCAGGCTCCCTGCTCAACCAGAGAGCCTGCTTCTCCCTCTCCCACTCCCCTGCTTGTGTTCCCTCTCTCACTGTGTCTCTCTCTGTCAAATAAGTAAATAAAATCTTAAAAAAAGAAGCTAAAAAAAAAAAAGCAACACTAAGATTGAATTACCCTTTCTGATTTTGGTGGCGGTGATTTGCTGGTTAGAGGCACAGGTCTAGGAAAGAGTGTGAAAGAGTGGGCTGGAAAGAAAGAACAAAGCTTGTAGTCATCAGGCTACTTGAACGTTTGGACCAATCACCACTAAAAAATGAGATAAAGACCCATTTTTCTCAATTTTGGCCAGATATCTGGCAGCCCCAGTCTTCCAGAACATACCACGACCCATGAATAAAAGAATCTTTAAGAAAACAGTTATCACAGTGTCCATATGCTTGACACAATGTGAGAAACTGCTGCCAATAGGTCACTGGCCAGACAAATAACGCAGTAGCATAGTATAACTCAGGATGCACTAATAATGGAAGGAAGAGGTGGCAGCTGACAGAGGAGTCCAAGCTATAATAAAAACTAGTTTGTCTCTGCTTTCTGATTCCATGAGAACAGTAACCTTCAACCCTTCCAATCTGGGTAAAGAAGATCATAACTCAAGGCCAAATTAATGAGTTTGTTTGTAGTGATGGCAGTGAGTCAATAAGAGACTACATTTGGTTTACAATGCCATTTAATAAAGATGTCCTAGAGAATCAAAGAATTTTGGCATTAGAAATTACTTTGGAGGGACACCTGGGTGGCTCAGTTGGTTAAGCCACTGCCTTCGGCTCAGGTCATGATCCTGGAGTCCAGGGCTGGAGTCCCACATTGGGCTCCTTGCTCGGTGGGGAGCCTGCTTCTTTCTCTGCCTCTGCCTGCCATTCTGCCTGCTTGTGCTCTCTCTCTCTCTGACAAATAAATAAATAAATAAAATCTTAAAAAAAAAAAAAGAAAGGAAGAAATTATTTTGGATGTTGTGAAATGTGTAAGCCTGATGATTCACAGACCTGTGCCCCTGGGGCAAATAATACATTATATCTTAATAAAAAATTAAAAAAATAAAATTATGCATTATTGAAAAGCCTTAAAAAAAAGAAATTACTTTGGGGGTCTCTTTATTCCACCTTCTATCCAATGTAAAAATCTTTCACAATATTGGTAGGAAATGATCATCCCACCTTTCACTTCCAGTGAAAAAAAACTTAGAGATAATTCATTTAATTCATTTTGCTAAATAGTTGTACCTTGATACCACTCTGAGCCTTAGCTTTTCCTTCTGCAAAACTATGAACAATACTACCTTCTTTGCAGGCATTCTTATAGGCCCTGTTTTACAATAGATGCTTCACTCCAATTGAGCCAGGATATGTATGCCTCTCTGCAACCTCCACCTACTGGAAATGCTTGCCTTCTGGTGCCAGAAAGAACATTTTCCATGACAGCTCTGAAGACAAGAATCATGTTATCATTGCCCTTTTCTAGATGCTCCACAAATTGTATACATGTCTCTATCTTACAAATGACAACTACATACAGAGTCCTTAATACTTTTTTTTTAACACCACACAAGCTTTATTTGTACAATCTGTAAGATTTCTAAATCTGTCAGTCCTTAATACTTTTATACTCCTTAACTAAACACCAACATCATCTTCACATAAACTTTTGTTAATCCAAGCTCTCCCCCAATGTACAAGAGCAATAGATTTTTTAAAAATGAAAGTCAAGATGTATTTTTTAACTCTTTTAAAACTTAATTTTCTTTATTTCATTTTATGAAGATGATCATGAATCTTGATTCAGTCCCTCATTATTTAAGGTTGGGTACGTCTTTTTAATTTTTTATGTATTTTTTCATTTTAAATATTTT
>PISX010031800.1:0-16930 GCA_004024625.1 Mellivora capensis
TGAGAGAGCATGAGCGAGGAGAAGGTCAGAGGGAGAAGCAGACTCCCCGTGGAGCTGGGAGCCCGATGCGGGACTCGATCCCGGGTCTCCGGGATCATGACCTGAGCCGAAGGCAGTCGTCCAACCAACTGAGCCACCCAGGCGTCCCTAGTTTTTTCTTTTTGATAGTTATAAATGGCATTAAAAAATTTTTTTCTTAGTTTGTCAGTGTACAAAAACAAGCAATTTTTGTATATTGATCTTATACTCAGTGACTTGACTGGATTTAACAGTGCTTGGGCCATCTTTAGGGTTTTCTCTATATAAAAACATGTCCTTAAAGGCTTTGTTCTTCTTTTCATTGTTTCTCTATCTATAAAGTTTCTTGAGGTAGGCCTAGATCACTATGAACTTCCCTGTTAGAACCACTTTCCAGCATCCCATAGATTTTGGAATTTTTTGAAAATTTATTTTATTTAACATTTTTATTATGTTAGTCACCACACAGTACATCATTAGTTTTTGATGTAACATTCCATGATTGTTTGTGTATAACACCCAGTGCTCCATTCAATCTGTGCCCTCCTTAATACCCATGACTGGGCCAACTCATCCCCCTTCCCATCCCCTCTAAAACCCTCTGTTTCTTGGAGTCCATAGTCTCTCATGGTTCATCTATGAAGAGGGGGGAAGTCAGATTTTAGAATTTTTATATATCCTTTTTTACTTAAGGTTTTAAAAATTTTCCTTTGATTTGTTGAGCTAATAGTTGTTCAATAGCTTGTTGTTTGATTTCCACATATTTGTGATTTTTACAGTTTTCTTATAATTGGTTACTGGTTTCATACCAATGTGGTTAGAAAAGATGTTTGATATGATTTCACTCTTAAATTTACTGAGACTTGTTTTGGGGCCTAACATGCAGTCTATCCCATTGAATGTTTCACGTACACTCAAATGTGTATTCCATTCTTGGATGGAACATTCCATATGCATTTATTAAGTCCATTGGGTCTAATGTGCCATTTGATGCTGATGTTTCCCTATTGATTTTATGTTTGGGTGATCTATCCATTGATGTAAATGGAGTATTAAAATCCCAACTATCACTGTGCCGCTGTTCATTTCCCTCTTTAGATCTGCTAATACTTCATGTAATTTGGTGTTCTTCTTAGATGCATATTTACAAATGTTATGTCCTCTTGTTTGACTCCTTTACCATTATGTAATGCTGGATGGGCCCTTTGTAGCCCATAGGCTTTATGTAATCTCAGTCAATCCTAAGACTCCAGTTGTATTTTCCAATACAAATACTGTATCGCTCCAACTGTGATGCTGTTTCTCTGGGTATCTATTAGGTAGAGTCGCAAGAAGTAGCTGATACTTGAACCTTTTAATGACAAATAGTAAGTTCATATGGAGCCACTTAGGATGCACAGCCTTGGAGGTTATTAGACTACTCCGAAGCACAGATGAAGCCAATCTGTAGCCCAGTGAGCCATTATCTCTACCAAGTTAATGATTAAAAGTGATCCAGGTCTGTTTCCTCCTTCGAGAACAGCATTGGGTATCCCTTTGGGCCACGTGAAAAGGTTCAGGCTCACACTCCAAAGCAGATAACAATTAGCACTTCCAGGCCAAATCTTTCCCTTGTTTTCATCCTAATTGAGTCTGAAACTAAGCTTTACTGTAGGCTGAAGTAAAGTACTTCAAGCTCAGTGATTTATACTGAATATACCTGAGTAAATTGTGGATAGAGTGGTGGGGGGTAGAATAGTACTGCATGTGCTTTTATCCTGGAAAATTCCTCACCGGGTTGCAGAAGAGGAGTTTTTTCTGGAGCCAGGTTGGCTCCTATAGAGGAATTAAATCCTTCTGCAAATGCAGGGATAATCCTCCCCACCCCCAAAAAAAGACTTCGATGTTCATGATTGCAGCTCTGCCCACTGGACATTTATTGTATGAGTGTATCTGTTGTTCTCTAGGTCTTTATTGGCCCTCAGACAACCAGAAGAGTGAGAAATTATGATCATTAACTCCAGTCTTTCTCCAGTTGTATTTTTGGGCCCTTGTGCTGTTCAGATCCTTCCATCTTTCTGGTGGATTTTTAATGGCACAGTGTTTTCTCCAGCTGAGATTTTCTTCCTTTGCGCCTGCTGCCAATGTTTCTGACAGTTATAAAATGCACCCAGGGAAGATTACCAGATGTTTCATTTCAATTAACACCACTAGGTTTGCTAAGAAAAAATAATATGTTGTCGCTTATAGATTTCCCAATGGGAATTAACACTTTTTAAAAAAAGATTTTATTTAGGGGCACCTGGGTGGCTCAGTGGGTTAAAGCCTCTGCCTTCGGCTCAGGCCATGATCCCAGGGTCCTGGGATCAAGCCCCGCATCAGGCTCTCTGCTCAGCAGGAAGCATGCTTCCCTCCCTCTCTCTCTGCCTTCCTCTCTGCCTACTTGTGATCTCTGTCTGTCAAATAAATAAATAAAATCTTAAAAAAAAATTTTATTTAGTGAGAGTGTGTGTGAGCAGGGGAGGGGCACAGTGGGTGAGAGAATCTCAAGTAGGGTCCTCGCTGAGCATGGACCCCAATGTGATGCTCAATCCAATGACCCTGAGATCATGACCTTAGCTGAAATTGAGTCAGATCCTCAACTGACTTAGCCACCAAGGCACCTAGGAAATTAACACTTCTGAGAAAGTTTAATCTCTTCTCTAGCTAGAGTGCTTGGGAAGAAAGGTGCAGCATCAGCTGAAAGTTGGAGAAAAGCCAAAATTTAGAAGCCATTTAGTTGGTAATTGTTTAATTGGAGGTATTCATTCCAGTGACGAAACTGTTGGGGTTGGTATTCCATCTGTGTTGCTCAGCTTTGTATCTCCTATGCCTAGCATAGGGCCTGTCACGTCATAGAGAAGAAATAAATGCAAGTTGATTAGATACATGAATGAATAAAATGATTATGTGATAGCAAAATTCTACGACCAACCCTAAGGCTTTCCCCATGCTTTGCAGAAATAAGGGTCTATAAAACAAAAACAGCCTTGACTATTATAAAAAAATCTTGGTCAACACACATTTCTGAAAGTCCCCAGTAGGACTACTGTGCAGTGGAGCTGAGTATTTTACTTCTACTGTGACTCTGGTATTCTTCTTGAGCTATAAGTCAGTAGTAATGAGGACAAAATGTTTAGTTTAAAACTTAGTCTGAACTAAGTCCTCTCTTTAGAGGAGAGTCTTTTGGAATAATTGGTTAATGTCTCGTATTTCCCTCCTCTTCCCTGTGCTTCCCAGGGATTGTGACCAGGTGTGAAGAAAGGGAATGTTAGTCCTCAGTTCCTTTTGGTGTCCTTGTTCCTTCCTCCAGGTGGGTCCTTAGAAGTTTACAGATGAATGCAACTGCCTTCTGAACTCTTCCCAGGGTCCAGGGTGACAAAGATTCTCCTTAACCAAACTTTAGTCCCATTCCTCTAAGCCCTCTTCTCTAGTAGGCTTTGACTTTGGGCTTCCGTGTCTGTCCTTATCAGACCTGCATTACTCAATTTTAGCAAGAATCCTACTAAGCCCATCAGAAAAGAATTCCCCACCCTTTATATCTGATTGCTCTGGCATGCCTTCATCAAGTTATTAACCAGAATCTCCCCCTGGTGTTTCCTGAATTTTCCACCTCCAACACCCACCCCACTCCTTGGTTATAAATCCTCCCATCTTGTCCATGCTGTATTAGGAACTGAGCCCAATTCTGTACTGAGATCTCTTTCCCCTATTCCAGTAGTTCTGAGTAAGATCTGTTTTTACTGCTTTGACATCTGTCTGGCACTGTTTTTTTTTGTTGACCATCATGGTGACTTGGATAGGATCGGATTCATCATTGGACCCCAGGACCTCTCACGCATGCTCCTACCTGTGTACCTTTGAATCCTTGTCTTTATTCCTGTGTGATTGATCAGGGGTCCATTGGTGAGTTGAGCTTCTGAGCTTCTGAGCCAGCATTCCAGATGACAGTCCACTGGCAGATTTTGATTTTCAAGATTCTGAGTGTCGTCTGAAAGCTGTGTTAAAGGGCCAGTCCTCTTTGTCTGCAAGGTACCTACTGGGATATCTTTCTTATTGGATCTTTGTTTCAAATAGAGATTCACTCCCTGACTCCTGGGCTTTGTTCTTGGTTTGAATGGGAATTTACTTTCTGACTCCTTGGCCCAGAGAATTCTTCCTGGCTCTTTTTTTTGGGTGGGAACTTACTTTCTGACTTCCTGGCCTAGAAGATTCTTCCTGGCTCTTTCTCAAGTGAGGATTTGTTTTGACTCCTATGGATAATTTTTCCCTCTGGGTCTTTGTGAGCTCTGTTTGAGCTTTTTGGTCTTGCTTCTCCTGTGAGAGCTTCTCAATTGACTGAAGCTCCCTTCTTGAACCTGCTGACTGTATGTTCTGCTAACTCTACTTTCTTGTGAGGCATGGTTTTGCTAAGGATCGTATGGTACTTCGGTGGCTTCTTTGAGAAACTGAAGATCTCCCCAACCTGGTTCCCCTAAGACATTTCCCTTCCCATTGCTTCCGCTCCTTTTACCACCTTCATTTCCTTCAGCTCCTTTGAATCCGTTGATTTGTCCCCTTTTAGCCCCTACCTTCTGCATCTTCTGTCCTTGAACTTTGTGCTCCCTGTCCCCATGAGGATTCTCAAGGGACTCAGGGACCCCTAAAAGCAGTTACATGAGGTTGAATAGAAAAGGCAGCTGGAAACAGACTGGATATTTTCTCCCCTCAGACTTTGGAGACCTCCAGACGGTTGCTCAGTGTGCCCTCAGTCTCTTACCTAAAACGTAGTTCAGAGCCTCCATAAGAGGATTTATCAGGGCAAAAGAAAACTTTAATCTCCTCCACAAATGTGGGGGAAAATATTTGACCCTTACATAGAGTCGGTAACCTTAACTTATTCTATCTGTCAAACAATTGGGATGAAAATACAGATTGGAGATGGACCAGTGAAGTCTTTCTATTACTGTATTTGTTTACCTGACTCATGGCCAGAATTTTAGAAGGAAAAGTAGAAGATGGGTGTGTGTGTGTGTGTGTGTGTGTGTGCGCGTGTGTGTACATATACCTAAATACATTCTATCCCTGGATGGTATACCAAATTAGTTTATAAAATCCTGTAAAGAAGCTCTATTCAAATTATATTAGAGATAAATGATTGCTTATATAAATGAAATATTCCCCAAACTTCCAGAAATCAGAAGCTAACCCAAATGTTTTTCTGGTTCATGTGATTTGAGCAAATCTCTGTGAAGATGAGTGTAACACCACTGATTTAATAAAAACAGCTGTGTCTGAGTTATCAGCAATAAGTATCATACGGGCATAGTTTCATTCTATGTGGATTTACTATTCAAATAAGGGATATTCACTGGCCGTTCAAGATGATAAAAGTTACAAATTCAACCTGAAAACAAATGTGCAGGTAAAGATGCAGTAAAAATGAACTACTTGATATTCATTACTTTTTCAAACACAGCAATAGAACAAGTATTTGGCTTTTTTCAGTGTCTTTTTTTTTTAAATTGGTGATACTTCCCTAACACGCATGTATTGTACAAATAGTTAAAGGGGAAATGAGATCATGGCTATCTTTGTTTACTGGTTATATGTCTCCTAAAAATTGTTTCTAAAATCTTTTTGGTAACTTACAACCTTAGAAATATGCTAAGTTAAGGAGTAATACTTATTAAATATCTTAATCATTTCTAAGAAACTGCTGAGATATTTACTATTGGAGACAAATTTAAGTTTATATACTGTGGGCTCCCTAATTTTATGTGGTATAGAGAAATGAGACATGGGAGACTCTTACGCATTCTTTTTTTTTTTCACATTGAAAAATGAGGAAGCATATCCTTGTAAAATTGAGATAGTATAGCCATAAAATATGCTATATTGTTGGTATGTGATAATTCGTGATTGTCCACTTTGTAGCTTTTTCTGTAAAAAGTTACTAATGATTAAAGTATTGCAATTAGTATAGGAAAATAAAACTACCAAAAATGAAATGAGGGAATAACTAGGCAAAGTATACAGGAAAAATAGGGTAGGTCTTTGATGAGTGATATAGGAAAGGTATAGAAAATGTGTTTTCATTAAAGGGAAATGAGGCTAATTTTGTGTTAAGGCAACTGGTTCAAAATGAGAAAAAGGAAAAAATACAGAGAGAACTCCTGAATATAGCCAGTGTAGAAGGTTTTGTGGAAAAGTAATTTTATGTGGCAATAAGCTGGAGAAGATTGGATGGATTTATCTGTAAGGTTATAAAGAGTTCAAAGGTATAATGGTACAAAACTAGAATTTGGTTTTCCTCTGTTAAAATGACAAAGTTTTCTTGCATTATTGGTCTGTTCTTAATAGATTGTAGGAGGTTTTTCTTACTTTTTAAGTAATCCACATTGGAAACAAAGATTCTACGTCTTATCAGAATAACTTCCTGTGCTTTATGTTAACCTCATGGTGCATGTTCTTGATTATTTAAGAGAACCAAGTCTTATCACTTTTTAAACAGCTGAGGTTTTTTTACACTTTTGATAATTTTGCCTTACTCAAATCAAATCCTAAATGAAATCTTCTTGACTTCAAAGTGGCTTTGAGATTTCCCAGAGGCACCTTTGAAAATCTCAAAGGATTTGTTCTCTTACCTTATAAAAGAGATGTTAAACTAATTTGGTTTATTTGATATGCTGGATGGCATGGAAAGGCTTTGTCAAATAAGAAAGATACTAGCTTTCCATAGGTTGTATTTGTCTGTGTAAATATTAACATAAATAGTTCAGGGATTGTATGAAGTTACTAGAAGTTGGTCAGTATTCTCTATGTGTGGTATGTCCAGCATGTTATCAGCCATAATTCTAGTAATTGCTTTAAAATGTGTGCTACAGAAACCAGATGTTCTTATTGAGTAAACGCTTATCAGGTCTAAACCATGGCTATTTTATGTCTGCCATCCACAGATGGCTTTTATTTTACTCTGATTTTTCCCTGGAAGCATTTGCAGTTAGCTGCAGGTTGGAATGGTTGGTCTTCGCAGACCCATGGAAAGGACTGTGACAGGTGCTCTGGGCTTACAGGCTTCTGATGGCATTGCTTTAATACCCTTGATACCACACTACTGGACTAAGGATTTCCAGAACTCTAATAGGGGAAACTGATGGGTTCATAAAACTGGTAGCCCAAGGAAGAGCAAAACATGAATTAATTACAAGGGACTGAATGGACGAATGAAGGGACATTGGTGGGTTTCATTTGGAACGTTGGTAGACTGTTCATGTTCCATTTTCTGGATGTAAGAACTCCCCTTTCTCTTTTCTCCAAAGTTATTTGTAATAATTAGATTATACTTTTGTAAACAAAAATGAAAGTTTTATCGTTTGTATCTCCCTGTTCCTTCCCGAATTTGGAAAAAAACCTTGAGCATTCTTGTTTTTGTGCCAGTTATTTGCTTAAGTTCAATAAAAATCTGTTCTCCTTGTAACAGGACATAATTGGAGAACTGGTTATATTTAGGCTCGGACTGGAATGTCCTATTTGAAAATGGCACATAGAATCAGATCTGGCCACACAGTGTTAAGGAACTAAGGTTGACTTTATGGAGCTAGTGCTTAGAGTCCTCTGGGAAAAAATCAGCTTGGTATCTGGCTTATTTAATAGGGTTTCCAGTCTTATCAGGTGAGTGAAGGAAGGTCACTTCCCAGCAAGTTCAACAAGCTTTGGATATTTTGAAGAGAGGAATCTATCCATATCTACAGGTACTGAAGGAGAACTTGGGTGGTGAGTTCTCAGCTTGGGCACCAAGCCTTGAGGATTTTGAAAGTTTGAGAGTCCTTGTGAGAAGTTCCAGCAAAGCAAACTCAAAAAGACTTACTCAGTCAATGTCCATTCTTATTGCATTTACACTAATAATCAGACCAAACCTAATGAAAACAGACTTTATAAGCAGGAAATCCAAAAGGGAGGTAACTATAGAGAAATTTTCTGTTTCAATAGAAAACCATAACCTGCTCTTGTGGGTTTTAGATTTTAGCTCTGTTCATGGTCTTTGAGGCATCATCTATAAAATGGATTGGATCCATTTGCCCATTTTTCCAGCCCTTGCCAAATTCTCAGTTCTTCTAGTTTTCTCCAATATCTGCCTCCAATTCAGACTAATGTTTTCATTTTTTCTTCTACTCTCCTGGTTTGGCTCCCCTGAGAACCAAAGCCTGACCACTGTGATCCATCTTGGGGCCATGTAAGGAAGCACTATGAGCTGAAGCTGGATGTTGCTGTTTCTGAGCTGAAAGATGACCATGCTTGTGATATTGATGTCTATGCTGTCACTAAAGATCCTCAGACTTAAAACCGGCAAGTCTGTTGGATCGTCATTGCCATCCTTGCCTCAGCACTCATGATGCATCATGCCCAATGGTGCAGTCTTCTCCATTGGTTGCCCACACTTACCAACTGGATTTCTTCTCTTTTCATAAAAACTCCCCACATTAAATGTAGGAATTGTATCATTCAGCAGATGTTTTTTAGCAAGTCCCCAAAGATGGTCTAGCTGGTCCTTCATGAATAAAAGGAAACTAAACAAGAAATGGCCTCATGTTGTTCAGTAGAAAAGAAATGTCACTTGACTAACAGGAGAGAGAGAGGGACTGTGACCTTCTCCTTGACAAGACTTGAGTCAGGCTCTTCTAAGCCCTCTTCTCCACTAGGCTTTGAACTTGGGCTTTTGTCTGTCCTTGTAGAGCCTGCAGTTCACCCAATTTTAGAAAGAATCCTCACTCTCCACCTTTGGTATTTGACCACCCTGGTTTGCCTCCAGGAAGATTCCTGTCAAGTCTGTTGAACCAGAATCTCCCCTATCTCTGGTTTTCTGCATAGTAATTTCTCTTCCCATGACTCCTACCCTGCCCCTTGTCCCTGCTGTATTCAAAATTGAGCCCAGTTCTTGATGGAGGTCTCTTTCCCCTATTTCAGTAGTTTTGAAGAAGATCTATTTTCTGCTTTAACTATCAGGCTCTGTTTTCTCCTTGAAAAGGGGAACTTCTGTGTATTGTCTCATTTTGAAACAAAGATCACAAGTTAAACTAAAGCTCTAGGTCCATCTTCTTAACCAGCTTGAGCCACCAACTTCATTTTGATACGACAATTCCAGTGATGATGTAGGCAGGCCAGAATGAGTGATCAGGACACACACACCTGGTATTTTTTGCTTTCTTTTCAGGCCATCTTGTAGGTTACCCAGGTTGGATCTTAATAGATTTTCCCATGTGAGTGGGAGAGAACTCCTGGGGATCTCACATCCTCTCTGAAATAGGTCAGCAAAGAGGTTAACACTACAGTTCTCAGAGTTAATGAACTAGTAACAGGGCCTTGATTTCTGGCAAGAGGACTTAGAAGTATGATCTTTGAAGAAGAGTACAAGATATAGGTGAGCATCAATATTATTCATGATAGTCTTATTAGAGGAAACTTTTTGTTTGCCCTCTAAATTCATTTTACTAGAGCATATTTGCCCTGAAACAATCTATCTTGTGGCTTAGTCCCACAGTGGGGGGGCTGCAGAGGGGAGACAATTTAAAGGAGAAACTAAAATGCATAATGTTTGCAAAATTATTCCAGTTACATTTGTTGAACAGGATTACATCTGTTTTTTTTAGTATGCAAAATATAACATTATGGAGATGTGTCATAAATGGAAAATATATAGTTAAGTCAGGAGATACTTTTTTCTTCGCTATCAACAAAATACCTGCCTAACTGTCTTGGTCCACTGACCCATTCTCTTACCACTCAGTGGGGTGGCTCATGGGACCTGACTTATGAAAAGCCATGCAGCAGCTTTCCCTTAGCACCTAGGAACTCTTCATAGGCTATAGTGCGTGATCATCTGTTTCCAGAGTCTGTTTTCATTACATTGTGCTGTGCCTTTCATCTGTACTTACAAATGGTCTCTTTGCTTGGTTTCAGCAGGTTTCTTGTTAAAACTTTGGGTTTATCCAGATGTCTTTCTTCATTGGCTTGATTCTGTGCAAATTAGGACCAATGTGTCTTGTGCTATACTTATCTGGGACTCCCCCTAAGTCGAGCACCATTTGCTCTTTTCCATTTGGGAAAGGAGTTAACAGATGAAACATACTCTCCTTGAGCACCAACAACATTGTAGTGTCCCATGAGCTTTAGGGAAAAACAGCAACTACAACAAAACAAGTAATATACCAATATTATAATGTATAATATGTGTTGTGTGCTCATCAGTGGCTGAACATTCTAGAAGCACAGCCTTTAGTCAGGTAGTCACATCTTGTAAGATCCTGTATTCCATGCTGAGATGTGTACCTTCTATCATAAGGACCTGGGGATCTTCCAGGGATTTTAAGCAAAGGTACCATGAGTCTTGTAATATTTTTGGATGACCTAGGAACACTGGCAGGATCAACAAGTGTTGGAGAATGTTCCAGGGGTGTAGGACTATGTGGCCCCAGGTAGTCTTGCTCCCATACTTTTCAGGCTTGTGTTTTATTAGATGTGGGGTTGTGCCACAGAAAAGGGAAGGAGCTTTTATTGAGTAGAGCAGCCCCAGACCAGTTAGGCCTTTCTGTTTCTATCAGCTGTGACCAGGAAGCCCAGTGTAGCAGGTCTTCATCTAAGTTCCCTAGAAATAGTTGAGTAAGAATAAACTCCATTGAGTTGAAAGTAGAAAAGCTGCTCCTAGTAATCAAGCCCTTTATTATTTTTTTCCTACAACAAATTTGTATTTTTGTTACATCCTAGTGAGTCCCCGTTTTTTGAAAAATAGAAAAACTAAAAAATGTGATCCCTAAATAGTAGATACTTGGGGCCCTGAAAGATGCTGAACAAATGTTAGGGCTTTGAACCTTCTGTTACAAATGACGCCCTTCAATAGATAAGATCAAAGAAAACAGGAGTTAGCCTTAGGGCATGAAGCATCATTGTCTTCAGAGTGGGTCTTTCCTGTCGGTGACTTTCCTTCCCATAACTTTGTCCTACTGGAGCAGAGCTGCTTCTCTACTTCTAGAGCTCGGTGAACATGTTCTCCTGTGTCTCCTGGCTCAGGGCCTGCCAGTCTGGGATACGGCTTTGGTGTGGATACCCCAGTATACCAACTGGTTCTCTTTTGAGGATGGTGCAGAGACCCACCTGTACAAATCCCAGGCTCTCTTATGAAGGACGCTCTCTCCACACTTTCCTCCATGGGAATCCTACTCCTGCCCCAGGACAGTCTGGGGGTAAGCTCCCTCAGGGGAACCCTTCCTCAGCCACTTTCTCACCAAGGCTTTTGTTGACCTGGAGCTTAGCAGTGCCTGAAGGGGATCCCCACCCAATTGGCACAGGTTGGTGTGCACCAGGATGGGGAACTGACCTTGGAGACCATCTTGTCAACCCTCACCCCCATCGATGATGTTGTACTCTCAATCCCAGTCTTAAAAGATGATCCCCTCATTGCTCTTGCTCCGATGCTGTAGGAGAAGAGGCCATGGGCACTGGCGGGGTCAGCCGAAGCAGGAGGGTTTGGGGGATTGCTGCAGATAGTTCTCCACCTGTGTGACCAAGCTCAGTGTAAGCATTCTTAGGAAAACACATTCCTACTCATGTCAGCTACAGGAGGAAAGGTATAAAATAACCTTTACCTAGAATGTGAATAGGAAAGAAAATCACAAATTTAGTCTTATATAGAGCAACTACTCATCTTTCCTGTGGCCTGCCCTCCAGTCCCCACCTCTCCTCACACACACAAACACACACACACACACCCTGATGATCTTCCAACTGTGTGACCAAAGGCCCCCAGGAGACTGGCAAGGGTGGGGACCAGAAGCAGCAGCTTGTCCATGCTCTTGGCCTGGGGCTGTGTTAGCAGCAGAGGGACCAGCATGAGGGCACAGAGAGCACCGTGGTTGTCCCCCAGCTTCTTAGGCTCATGCTCTTAGACCTCAGGCTCCCCAGGGTTTATATGCAGCTGTGGGGGAGGAGAGGGGATGGAGAGCAGGGATGTGTGAGGCATTTTCCAGCCTGGCCCCAGTGCCCAGAGTCAGAGCTGCTGAGGGGAAGAGGGCTGCGCCTGGCCCGGAAACTCCTGGAGGTTATTTATTAGCTACAAGGGACTGCTAGCATGCCATCCCGTGATCTGGTTCTGGGCTGGGAGAGCAGAGGTGGAGTTGAGGGTGAGAGGAGGGGTCTAGTTAGCCTATGGGAGTAGGAGTCTTAACCCTCTTCTCTTGGAGCCTCTGCCAGACCTGCTGAGCTCTGACCTTAGTGGGCTGTGTGTGCAAGGCTTTCCTTCCATCTTTCTGGGAAGTAGACTTCTGTTGGTAGGACATTCTGGGATTTTGCTTTCTGCTGAAGACCCTGAAAATCCTCCCTCTCCCTGTCAATTCAAAACATGCCAGCCTTTTGCTGTAGAGATTGAGGCAAATGGTAGACACCACCTCTGAGTTCTGGAGTGTTCCAGCTTCTCAGGTGCCTCTCTTCCTTCCCCCTTTATTATGACTTGACCTCCCTCACCTCCTTCGGGGTCCCCCGATGTCAGCATCTGACTGATTGTGTTGCTTTCTCCTGTCTCCAGCAGCTCAGTGAGCTTCAGTATCCCTCTGTGGTGCTGCTGCCTTAGCATTCATTCAGGTGTGTGCTCCCTCCATGAGGTTTTTGTGTGTCCTGTGCAGTACAGTGTGCAGGTTTTTCAGATGAGAGGACTATTCTAATGGGCTGTGGCCAGGGATCTCCCATTCTTTGATGTTAAACCTCACTTATTGGAGTTGCGATGATTCCATCTTGTTCTTTTCTTCAGATTTCAAGCAAATTTCTTAAAAATTTCCATGTTCATTTCCTCAATCCTATTAAACTGCTTTCCATGCTACTGTGATCACAGTCCCCCTGACCTATCTACCTTTTTCATTTTGGACAGCACTTCATCCCTTCATCTTCCCTCCCAACCTCCTGGACTTTGTCCGGATTCAGTAACCACCATCCAGAATCTCGTGTCTCCTACTCGAATCCTCAGTGCTGGTCAGAACCTAAGTGCCACTTCCTGGAAACAGTCCCTCACACAGTCATTCCTCTGACCACCTGAGTGCGGTTTACGGTGGGAACTGGGCTTCATTACCTTGTGCTGCTTGATTGAAATGCGGACTCATTGTCCTGGGATCTAGAGCCAAACACGATTCTTTCCCAGTCTACTGGTCTTGTCTTACTCCTTCCGCAAATCCCATTGCACCCCCAGACTCTACTTGTGGGCATGTGCTGAGTCCCTTCTTCAAATCCTGATTCATTTCCTGTGACTTGAAGTAGCTTTCAGAGAATCTCTGCTTCTCAGACCTCCAGAGGCTAAGTCTATCCCTTATCTGCTTCATGGAGTCTCTCCTGACCCCCTGATAGGAAAGGATGTTTCCATCTTCTGAATGCCACAGTGAGGAAGGGCAGAGATTTTGGAATCAGACAAATGTGGATTCCAAACCCAGTGCTCTTTTTCTAAATGTTGAAAACGTAAGCATTCAAGCTTCATGCATCTACAGTTCCTCCCATGTGAAATGGTAATACAGCCACTCACATTCCTGGGGCGTTAGTGGCTGGTAAATGCACACAGAAGTACTTAGCATGGTGCTTTACCCAGAGTGTTTGAAAATCATTGTTATTATGACATTTTATGGCATTACAGTATTCTGTCTCATGATAGGTATTTGTGTGTTCATCCAAACACCCAGACAAAACCTTATAAAAGACTCTATTTTCTTTCCCTGGGTCCGATCCATTGCTTAATATTGTGCTTCCTGTATACTAGTGACAGAGTAGATATTTGTTGGATTAAACAAGCAGTGATGAAAACTTGGGTAGAATTTTTAAAAAGTGAAGAGACAAGGGACAAGAAGGGAAAAATACTTTTGAGTCCAAGCACTTTGCTATACTTTCTCCTATGGATTAAAGACTCTTACCAGAGAATAATGTGAATGCCTAATATTAGAATTCCTCACCATGAGTCAAATTACCACGTAGTTTGTGAAAAAACACCCCAAAGAAACAAAGTTCTTTTTCCTTTTCCTTACTGAAAGATTTAGGATATGACATTAGATGGGACCAGACAAGCAAGACACACTTGGGGGAGGGAATACTTAAGGAAGTGGGGTGACTCAGTGCAATGGAGAGGGCAGAGGAGGAGTCAGGAAGGGAGTAGGAGCCAGTTCTGGAGCGGGGAGGGTGGGGCAGAGGAGAAGGTGGGGGGTGGGCAGAAAGTGAAGTTGCTTACCTGCAAGGGAATTGATACCCATTATCCTTAATATATTTTCTTATTGTATCTGCTTTCTAAAGGAGAGTTTGATATGGAAGTAGAGAACTTCGGAGTTACCCTGTGGTGTTAGATGAGAATTTTTTGTTGCATTGTGAATTCCTTGCCTACTAGACACTGTGTTTCACTAAGCGGAACCAGGGATCCTTGGAGAAGTAGCGAAAACGAAGTACTGTTTTGTGCCAGAAAGGAAGGAAATGAGCAAATAATAGTGGAGACCTGTCAGGAGAACACCAGAGCCAGTGTGAAGGGGATCCCACTGACCACGCTAGGAACAACTTGAGAATCAACATAAATACTGGAAATAATTATAGCCCATTGAATAAAAGGGTAAACCATAAGTCTAAAATGATATAGATGAATATGTAAGTGTGAAGAATAAACTACATCTTTGCAAAATACTAATTTAAGAATGACTTCAAAGTAGAGAACTGTGATTTATGCCATCTTAAGCAGTCCAACAGAGCATCATTAGAAATGGGGTCGTTCAGAATCTGTGCCTCTTGATACCATCCAGTGAAGGATCGAAGCATATTCCATCTTGCTGGAGATGTGACCAGAGTCTTCTCGTGAGAAAAACATTAGACAAAGCAAACTTTAAGGGTCTTCAACAAAATAATTGGTCTGTAACCTTTGGAAGTGTCCAGGGTCCTGAGAGACAAGGAGAGACAGAAGAACTCTTCTAGATAAAAGGAGGTTAGCAGCCCATGCTAGCGAATGTGAAGCTTGAGTCTGCATTGGATTGCTTTAAAAACGTGGTCAGGAACAGTTGGCAAAACACTGAATGGGATCTGGGAATTAGATGATAGTGAATCAGAGTTCATTTCTTGATGTGGGTGCTTGTTTTGTGGGCGAGTGCCATTGTTTGGGGAAGTACTGGATGGAGTATTTGAAGGTGGTGAGCCCTCTATTAACAGCATGCTTTCTGAGGATTCCAGGTTTTTGTGCTGTACCTTCAAGGTCTCTGTGAGTTTGAGGGGGAAAAATGTGTGAAGAATTTGGAGAAAGTGTCACTCCATCTTGCCTGGGATGATGATTGAGCCATGGTCAAGGCGAAAGAAGGATGAGTGATTTGGGTTATGGAAAATGGGGATGACTAGTATAGATTTTCTAGATAGATCTGCATATTGGGTGATCAGTCACCCTGCAGAGACCACTGGTCCCTTGGAAAGTAATTTTCTTGATCAGGTGGATGGGGAGAGATAAGCAAAGGATGGGTTTTAAATCCCCTACCTTTTTCTAGAAAAAGTTATCCTTAGGGCTTTGGGGGGAAGCATTTAAAAGATCAGGAACTCCAAGAAAGAAAGAATAGGGTACTCCCCAGTTTACGAAGGGGAAGCACTGAGATGGGGGAAGACTGAACTCTGGGTCTTAATTTTTTTCTGCCACTTTGTGTTTAGGTGAGACATCATGGTTCCTGACTCCATGTCTCTGTCATTTTATGGCTATGTAATAGGACTTCCTTGTTAAGGAAATGCTCACTAAAGTATTTAAAGAAGGCTGATGTCTCTAACTTTCAGCTGATTAAGAGTTAGAGATGATGAAGAAAATGGGGCAAAACAGAAATAACGGGTGAATCTAGGGAAAGAGTATGCAGGAGTTTCTCCCATCAGATTTCCAACTTTTTTCGTGAGCTTTAAAGTACGTTAAAAGTGTCAAAGGAATGTTGGGGGAGCAGGCATCCATGATTGCACAGCCTCTGTTAGGGCTGGGGGAAAGCTGGGCAGGGAAAGGTGAGTGAAGAGGAAGAGATTTATGGAATGTGCTTCAGGTAGCTTCCAAAGTCAGGGTTATGCAAGACAGCGAGGTCACTGCACAGTTGGGGAAAGACTGGATCAAGAAGTTACTGGGTTTGAAACTGGTTGAACAGGATTTGGGGGCTATTTAGTTCCTTATTGTGACTTCCATTGAGAAGCTTTGGAGGCTTAAAGGCATTTAACCACAGTAGATGGAACCAGCACTATAGTTGATAGGACTTACTTGATCCTTATCTGGGGTGTGTGTGTGTGTGTGTGTGTGTGTGTGTAATGCATGATCCGAGGCTTCTGGAATAGTCTTATTGGTATAAAGGGGGAGGTAAATACACTAAAATCTTACCATTCTATAACATCTATGCAGCTAAGGGTGAAGTAAGTGTAGATCAAATGGAAAACTATTTAGTTCCTTATTGTGACTTCCATTGAGAAGCTTTGGAGGCTTAAAGACATTTAACCACAGTAGATGGAACCAGCACTATAGTTGATAGGACTTACTTGATCCTTATCTGGGGTGTGTGTGTGTGTGTGTGTGTGTGTGTGTGTAATGCATGATCCGAGGCTTCTGGAATAGTCTTATTGGTATAAAGGGGGAGGTAAATACACTAAAATCTTACCATTCTATAACATCTATGCAGCTAAGGGTGAAGTAAGTGTAGATCAAATGGAAAACTAAAACATTTGCTGAAGCCTCAGAAGATTCTTGAGAGAGAGGGGAAAGGGGATTGCCCCTGATGAGATGAGTGAGCATTAGGCAGATACAGGGAACTCTGGCTGCCAGGAACGTGATTTAGCCATTGGAAAATCTCCCGCAAGGAATCCAGCTACTATACTCAGGCTATGATTTACCAAGATCATTTATCCTGATGAA
>PISX010031801.1:0-16935 GCA_004024625.1 Mellivora capensis
ATCTCATTACCTGATTTCAAGCTTTACTACAAAGCTGTGATCACCAAGACAGCATGGTACTGGCATCAAAACAGACACATAGACCAATGGAACAGAGTAGAAAGCCCAGATATGGACTCTCAACTCTATGGTCAAATAATCTTTCACAAAGCAGGAAAAAATGTACAGTGGAAAAAAGACAGTCTCTTCAATAAATGGTGCTGGGAAAATTGGACAGCTATATGTAGAAGAATGAAACTCGAACATTCTCTTACACCGTACACAAAGATGAACTTGATATGGATAAAGGACCTCAGTGTGAGATAGGAATCCATCATAATCCTAGAGGAGAACATAGGTAGTAACCTGTTTGATATCAGCCACAGCAACTTCTTTCAAGATATGTCTCCAAAGGCAAAGGAAACAAAAGCAGAAATGAACTTTTGGGACTTCATCAAGATCAAAAGCTTCTGCACAGCAAAGGAGACAGTCAACCAAAGAAAGAGGCAACCCACGGAATAGGAGAAGATATTTGCAAATGACAGTACAGACAAAAGGTTGATATCCAGCACCTATAAAGAACTTCTCAAACTCAACACACACAAAACAGATAATCATATCAAAAAAATGGGCAGGAGATATGAACAGACACTTCTCCAATGAAGGCATACAAATGGCTATCAGACACATGAAAAAATGTTCATCCTCACTAGCCATCAGGGAGTTTCAAATTAAAACTACATTGAGATACCACCTCACACCAGTTAGAATGGCCAAAATTAGCAAGACAGGAAACAACGTGTGTTGGAGAGGATATGGTGAAAGGGGAACCCTCTTACACTGTTGGTGGGAATGCAAGTTGGTGCAGCCACTCTGGAGAACAGTGTGGAGATTCCTCAAGAAGTTAAAAATAGAGCTTCCCTATGACCCTGCAATTGTGCTACTGGGTATTTACCCCAACGATACAGATGTGGTGAAAAGAAGGGCCATCTGTACCCCAATGTTTATAGCAGCAATGGCCATGGTCGCCAAACTGTGGAAAGAACCCAGATGCCCTTCAACAGGTGAATGGATAAAGAAGATGTGGTCCATATACACTATGGAGTATTATGCCTCCATCAGAAAGGATGAATACCCGACTTTTGTAGCAACATTGATGGGACTGAAAGAGATTATGCTGAGTGAAATAAGTCAAGCAGAGAGAGTCAATTATCATATGGTTTCACTTATTTGTGGAGCATAACAAATAACACGGAGGACATGGGGAGATGGAGAGGAGCCGGGAGTTGAGGGAAATTGTAGAGGGAGATGAACCATGAGAGACTACGGACTCTGATAAACAACCTGATGGTTTTGAAGGGGCGGGGGGTGGGATGTTGGGGGAGCCAGGTAGTGGGTATTATGAAGGGCACGCATTGCATGGAGCACTGGGTGTGGTGTAAAACTATGAATTCTGTTACGCTGAAATAAATGAAATAAAAAATATATATATAAATTAAAAAAAGAAGATGTGGCCCATATATCAATGGAATATTACTCAGCCATCAGAAGGAATGGATACCCAACTTTTGCATCAACATGGATGGAAGTGGAGGAAATTATGCTAAGTAAAATAAGTGAAACAGAGAGTCAGTTATCATATGGTTTCACTTACTTGTGGAACATAAGGAATAGCATGGAAGACATTAGGAGAAGGAAGGGAAACATGAAGGCAGAAAAATCAGGGAGCAGACAAACCATGAGAGACTATGGACTCCAGGGAAAAAACTGAGGGTTTTAGGGGGGAGAGGAAAGTGGGGAAGGGGGATGGGTTAGCCCAGTGATGAGTATTAAGGAGGGCATGTATTGCATAGAGCACTGGGTGTTATACACAAACAAGAGAACATGGAACACTACATCAAAGACTAATGATATACCGCAGGTGACTAACAAAAAGAAATATGAACAGGTGATATACCATAAAAAATAATAAATAAATAAATAAATAAATAGGAAATTCTGTCTTATGTACAACATGGGTGAAATTTGCAGGTATTATGTGAATGAAATAAGTCCCCATAAAAGGGCAAATATTGTATGTTTCCTCTTATTTGACGTTCCTAAAGTAGTCTACCTCTCATGAGACATAGGTAGAATGTTAGTTGCCAGGAGTTACAGGGAGGGGAAAAGGAGAGTTAGAGTTTAATGGGTAATGACTTTCAGTTGGGAAAGATAAAAGAATTCTGGAGACAGGTGGTGATGATAGTTGCACAATGATGTGAATGTACTTGATGCTACAGAGCTGTACTTACTGTGGACTGTGGGAATCTCAAAGTCACTGTCTTAGGGCCACTGTCACCACTGATACACTTAAACCTGTTGCATTAACTTGATGTGAACTTCTTAGAAGGAAAAATAAACACCCACAGAGATTTAAAAAGAAACAGAAATGCTATAAAATTGTAGTAGTTGTTGTCTCTGGATTGTGAGTGTGTAGATGCAGTTTTTAATTTCTATTTATTTTCTAAGACATCCATGATGAGCATGTCTCACTTTCATAACAACTTTAAGAAGCAAAAACGGTGCTTCTTCTATTACTTGTCGATTTGGAAGATCTGTGGAAAATATTTCTGTCCCAGAGCATGCGAGAATGTTAATATTCCCACATGATATAATGGGGACAGACTAGGCACCAAGGACACAAAGACACACAAGATGCAGTCCTTGTTTTCAGGCAGAGAGACGTGTAAATAGAAAACTTCAGCACAGCCCAGGGAGAAGTGGGTGTAGCCAGGCACATAGAAAGTTGAAGCATTTACTCTCTGGCTCAGGGAAGCTCCTTCAGACCAGTGCTTCTCTGATCTAGGCTAGGGCATATGTAACAAACTGCTGGGGGTGCTGGTCCTTGGACCACAATTTGAATGGCCAGGATGTGCACTTGATGGCTCATCTTCTATGTTCAGCCTTCTTTGGTCACTGGGGTTCCTTCAGGATCTCTCATATTGCCTTGTATTTGGACTCGTCTCTCACCTAGCCCTGTTCCACTGATGACTCAATTAGGCAGTCTTTCTGGCTTTGATTTCATTTTCTCCACCAACATGCTGCTTGTCAAGTCACTTCCCTCAGCAAGCAATGGCCTCTTTTGTCCTGCCCAGGGTCCCACCCCGCCCGCCACCTACATACTTGTTCAGGAGGGACAATACCAGAGTAGGTACTCACACAGGGTGTGCCCAGAGGACCACAGATCATGCAAAGTAGGTGCCTAGGCAACCTGGGTGGTCAGCATCTACTTCCTGGAGGAGGTACCTACCGCAGGTATGAGGGAGAAGAGGCATGGAGACACGAAATAGCATGTACTGTGGGTACAGTGAGTACAGTGTTGTGATGCAGTGGACTACAAAGGGAAAGGGAGGGAGTGTAGGGGTTGAGACTTGGGAGGTAGGACTGGGGTCATAGGGGCCTCATCAACAATCTGAGTAACCTAGACTTCCTCCTTTAGGTGACAGGCTTGAGGAAGTCATGGGAAGGTTTTCGGGAAGGTATGAAAGGGGAAGATGTCTATTTCAGAAAATCATTCTCATGGTAGTGGAGGATAAGATGGAGAAGAAAGTATCTAGACGCAGGTAGGCTTGTTAGGAGGCTGGATTTGGTGGGAGGGTATGGATAGAAGAGGCTGGAAGAAGATGGAAGTTGGGAGCACCCTTAGGACATAGTGTTTGGGCCAATCATTTCACTGCTCTTAGCATGGTCTCCACTCCAAGGCCATGGGAGTTTGCCCTCTGGTATGCAGGTCACCCTTTGAAGGATGCCACTTCATATAGTGGGTGATAACCTATTGGCAGATCATAAAATCAACACGTTAGGTTGCAAACAGCATTTCATTTATGTAAAATAGAATAGGCCAGGATGTAATGTAGGTTATTGTTTTTTGATTCACACACACACACACACACACACACACACACTTTTAAAGTTTGAAAGCCTCTGCTCTAGAGCTACTGTCTACCAATAAAGTCAAGAGTGGAGGGGTGCCTGGGTAGCTCAGTCAGTTGGGTGTCTGCCTTCAGCTCATGTCTTGATCTCAGGGCCTTGGGATTGAATCCTACATCAGGCTCTCTGCTCAGCGGAGAGTCTGCTTCTCCCTTTCCCTCTCTTTCTTACAGTAAGAACCCATTTAAAAGACATGACTTAACTAATTTTTTTAAGAAGTTGTTTACAAGGCTAAAGATTTGGATAGAAGGCCATTCCACTGAATTTATGTTTGTAATTAAGTGACACATGCTTGTGCACACATGTGTGGCACACACGTGTGTGTGTGTGTGTGTGTGTGTGTGTGTATTGTGTCTTTTAGAGGAAATGACTAAGGACACACATGGAGATAGCTACTAATGTGGTAGAGAAGTGGAGCTGACTGGAGCAAACAGGTAAGGAGTCTGTGAGCACAGCAGAGAAACTTCTCACTGAAAACATCTAGTTTCCACAACTAGAAAACCTGCCAAGAGCCACTTAGATATTTCCAAGCTCCTGAGAGCTGCCTAGAGAGCCAGCTCCCACCATGCACCAACAATATAATAATATGGAAGGTCTTCTAGTCACCCTGCCTCCCTTGGAGAAGCAGCATAGGGGTGGGGGTTGGGAGGAATGTGCCCACACAAGAAAGCAGAAAACTCACTCCCACTGCACCACTTTCTAGCTGGATGACCTTGAGAAAGTTACTTCAATTCTCTGAGCCTTGGGTTTCTCATCTTTAATTGTGGGTAATTATAACTGCCCTACCCACCTCTCAGGGCTGTTGTGAAAGAGTATTGCAAGTGGTAAATCACAATAGCAATGGGAGCTTTTATTATTATTATTAATGCTAATAACCACCTTCTGAGGCAGGCAGGGCGCAAACTCATTTTATAAATGAAAAGAGAGGCTCCGTGATATTGAAGTGATTCGTTCAGTGTCACAGATGTGTGGGGAGGAAGAAAACTAGACCAGGTCTTCTGATACTTGGTTCAATGCTATCTTCCCTATAATATAACCAAAGGAAATATAATTTAGTTGACCTTCAACTGACATTTTACTCGTGGTTGATAATGTAAATGTAACCAAGACCTATAATGATGACATCTTTTTTTTTTCTCTCCTAAACCTTGATATAAGACTTGGAGCAATGTACTTAAGTTCTTCCTACAATAGTTTTTCCATCAAAACTATACATAGTCATGTTCCTTATATTGATTCTTACAGCATAATGCCCAGAAAAAGATGCCCAGAAGAAACAGAGAATACACAAACAAAATGATGTAGTGGATAGCAGTCATTAATGATCTTATTATTATTAATTTTGTAAACTTCTTTTTGACAGGTATTTCTAAAGTCCATGGAAAACCTGATGGCATAATTATGTCTGTCTGTCTATCTATCTATCTATATCTATCATCTATCTATCTATCTATCTATCTATCGTCTATCATCTATCATCTATCTATCCATCCATCCCACCTAGTTGAATTTTGATCCAACTCATGCTGAGTGAAAAAGGGTCTGTTGTTTATGGACTTCCTCTCCAGTTAGACCAACAGGGATTACTCATTTATCTGGGCATAATGCCCGGTACATAGTAGGTTCTCAGTAACTATTTAATGAGTAAATGAATTATTTACTAGAGTTAGGTCTCACTAGCCTCAAAGTCATAAAAAAATATGGATTTGGAGCTAGAAGTCAGAGGCCTTGATTTCATTCCTGGCTCTGCCAGTTATTAGCTGTGAGATCCTGGTTTCCATCATTCAGTCTCTCTAAGTATCCAGTTCTTCTTCTATGAAAGGAAAGGGTTGGACTAGATCAGAGATGACAGGTTTCCATTCAAATGCCAGTTGCAGTCAGCTGATGGTGGCTGCTGGAGGTGCAGGTTGAGAAGGATTCTGAGGCTGTGGTCAGACTCGGGGGACAGATGTCCAGATGGGATAAAGTGTCTTACCTGAGGGCTGCATACAGGGGTGTGCAGTTGAGCATGCCAAGCATTTGCCCTCACTGCACAGAGTCATCTCTAAGACCTTTGAGTTTTGTGAATCTATAACCAGGAAGGGTACTGGACTTGGTAGAAACTGAATTTTGGAATTAACGTATGTAGCTCTGGATAATTTCTGTTGTTTATTTCAGGAGGGCTTTCCTGGGGTTCTGCAATGCAAGAATAAAGAATTATAGAACTGTATATTGGAGAGTAACCAGGGTTACAGGTGAAGAACTCTCTCTGGAAATCCCTCCAACATCTCCAGGAAGTAAAAAAAGAAGAGTGTGTTACTTAGGAGTTTTATTTCTCCCATTTTATAAAGACAGAACCTGCATCACAAAAGGTAGAATTATCTGCCTTAGGTCATTTGTAGTTCTAGGCATATATTTAGGTCATGTAACTCACTCATGCCTTCTTTTCTGGCAAAACAAGTCCTAGCTAATTCAGTGCACTGACAAGCCCTGCCTCCTTACCTCACCTGCTTATTTTCCTCCATCCCTTGTGAGCCCTTCACCCTGGTGGTGGTGATGGGCCTGTTTTCACTCCCCTGGAAAGCCTTGTTAATTTTCCACCATGTCTCTGTCACCACCATGCCTCTCACCTTGGGGAAACTTGTTTTTATAGGAGCCCTAGCAGATCAAACTCAACAACCTCCTGACTCTCTCCACTCAGTGTTCCTTTACACATAAGAGATGTTTCCTCTATTATGAGGAAACATCTATTACGTATGCTAATAAGTAATTATTAGCCACTTTAAATATTAAACCAATGCTATGGTCCTGGAAAGTGATTTGTCAACTGGAACAGAACCATACTTTAGAATGTACAAATGCTTAAAGACAGCATTCCAGGAAGCAACAACATTACACAGTAGAAAACATACTAGGCTTAGATCTGAATTTCAATCTTGGTGTTACTATTTATTAGCTATGTGACTTGGTTTCCTCGGGAGTAAAATGGGGACAATAAGAATGGTTGTGAGAAATAAAGGACAGAATTATACAAAGTACCTGCACATCACAGGGTTCCAGTGAGTGCTAGTTTCCTCCTCTGTTACAAAAAGAAAATCATGTCATAAAATAGTACTTCACAATGTCACACACCAAAAAATGCCAAAGTTAAAGATACTCAGAGCACTCATTATATTGTGTGTGTGTGTGTGTGTGTGTGTGTGTGTGTGTGTCTGGTTAGCATTTCAAGCTGAATTGTAAACACGCCTCCAGAGTTCTTTGCATCTGGCCAGGACACCAGGACAAAAGGGCAACTGCTAAAGAGGAAAACCTGTTTTAAATAAGCCATCACAAATCATATGGTCAAAAATGCAGGTCACAATGGCACTAGAAGGTCTTTTAACTGCTTAAATGCTGCACTGAGGTGTCATCAAGGGAAAGCATGCAATGTTGTTCCCAGAAATAGGAAGACAGAATGGAGCCGTTGTTTTGGGGTGGCCACCTGAGTCCAGCAGAAGGGCAGTTCTGAAGAGTCAGGCTGCCTTTCTGCTGCAGGCCTGTCTGTCCTGGTTCAGGGATGAGGGTCAGCTGTCCTGGGAGAGTATTTGGTTGACTCAGAGGTGTTCCTTGAGTGTGAATCCCTCCCATCTGCCTCTGCTCTCATTTCTGCAGGGTGTGTCTAGTCTCTTAGTTCTGTTTTAAGGTGAGAAGCTAGGGTCAAAATCCTTACGTCCCAATTATACATGCTTTGTTCTCAAAAGCTGATCATCTAACTGAAAGAGATGAAGCTCATCGGACAACAGACAAAATCATTTCTTTGTTTAAGAAAGAATGTAATAAGTGATCACACCTACCAGGGTGCTGTAGGCAGGTGCTTCCATAGCTCGATGATGGAAATTAGGTTGGTGTTCTCTGGAGAGTAGTTTGGTATGTCCATCAAGGATGTAACATCTTCTCACACTTTGATTCAGGGAGTCTACCTTCTGAATCTATCAAAAGAAATAACAGAACTTTTGACAAAGATTTTACAGAAAGAACTCATTTTGGTAGTATTCTTTGCTAGTGTACATTGGTGGGTCTCACTGGAAGGCCCATGTGCCCCCATTCCCCAAAAGGTCTCAGGGAGCAAAGTATCCTACTACCCTAATTTTTGTATAGGACTCCAGGGAGACATGGTTCACAGTGACACTAGGCAGATTTCTGGGACCCCCCTCCAAAGGGTCTTGGCACCATTTCTTCATTGTTCCTGGAGGATTTGTTGAGTGGGTGAAAGTGCGTAGACCCATAAATGGTCAATTGGGTCCTTTCTGAAGGCTTATTAGGATCCTGGCACAAGTCTGAGCAGGGGCATTGGATGGATGACTATGGAAATGTTAAGAAGAACTAGATCCTCAACTTTTCCTGCTCGGAGGTGCCTCCCCAAACAAGTCTGCCAGACCATGGCTGGCTTTCACCCTCACCTTCAGCTTGCAAGTAATCTGGACTTGTGGGACCAGCTGTGTCATTACTGGGCATTGAGGGCAAGAAGCCCGGACTACAGGCCAGCAGGCGTGCATTTGATCTCATTCCATCACTCCCTACCTGTGATTTGGATGTGCTATTTAAGGACTCTGTGTTTCAGAAATAATAAGAGTATAATGAAGAGATTCGGATTTCACTTATTATCTCAGCAAGAATTTGAGTGTATTTCCTGTATGAGGCATCTGTGGGGATGAGGGTATGGAGTAAAACACAAGTTGGTCTCTGTTCTCAAAGAGCTCCAAGTTGAATGGAACAGAGTCACGATTCAGGCACTTTCATGTAAGATACACACTCTGAAGGGTAGGGAAAACAGGAGTGCAGAAGAGAGGTGTCTAAACCAGGCCAGGTGGGGGGATGAAGGTGGGGGGGGAATAGAGGTTGCAGGTGGGGGGGTGAGATGGAAGGTGGGGACAAGCCAGTGGCAGCCAAGGGAAAAGGTCCAGGATAGGTGACAGTCTGTGCTCTAATGCCATAATGAGCACTGGGGACAGAGCATCCAAAGACACCACATATGCCACTGGGGAGGATGGTTCCCAGATCTCTCAGGTCCCTGCTTCCACCACTCTAGGACTTCCGTCAGCACCCCCTATACCACCAAAGGCACCGGCAAGTGTAGATATGAAATGATGACTGATACTATTATACAAATATCTGAAAAGAAGTTCCCATTGTCGGGTGATGCCCATTGTCTAAGAACACTTTTCCAGAGACCCAAACAAGTCACTTGGGGTAGCAACCTAAGAGAGAAAGAAGAAAAAAAAATGTTTCCTAAGCTGAATTCCTGACACAGGAATAGATTTGAACCTGCTGTGTCCTGGTACCAGCCAGGAGCAGGAATGTCTTGAATGGAAATCATCAGTCCAGGGCAGCCCACTGGAAACTCATGGAAGGGGGATGCATCCTGGGAGAGAGGAGCCCAGGCTTCTCTCCACCATCCCGGCTTCCCTTGGAGCTTTCTTCTCTCCTCCTGGTTTCTTTCTTTTTTAAATTTGATAAAATATACACAACATAAAAGCTACCATCCTATCTTAAATGTACAATTTAGTGGCATTAATGTTCAATTGTTGTGCAGTCATCACCTCCATCCATCTTCTGAACTTTTTTGTCATCTTCTTTTTTTTTTTTAAGTATTTATTTGACAGAAAAAAAGAGAGTGAGCAAAAGCAGGGGGAGTAGCAGAGGGAGAAGCAGACCCCCTGCTGAGCAGGGAGCCTGATGTGTCGATTCCAGAACCCTGGGATCATCACCTGAGCTGAAGGCAGACACTTAACTAACTGAGCCACCCAGGCACCCCTGTCATCTTCTTTTAAAAAACTTTTCCTGGGGCACCTGGGTGACTCAGTTTAAGTGTCTGCCTTCCATATATATGGAAGCTCTTCCTGTCTTTTTCTTCCACCTTTCTAGGCACTCACTAACCATAATGAAATTATTTATAATTGGACTGTACAATCCTTCATTTTGAAACCCTTCAAAAGCCCACCGTGAATTCATTGTAAGTTGCTCTCTACTTGCATCAGGTTGTTGGTTGAGTTCTTTTCTCCCTTGGAGGAAGGACCAGACTCTGCCCACTATAAATTCACTGTTGGAGGGCAGACTTTCTTCCTCTATACACCACGTACTCCAAAAAAAGTCAGGTAACATAAATACCAGGCAGATGACATAAGATGTCCTCAACAGGACACAAGATTCTTGGGCATATGAAATGGTCAGATGGGTCAGCCAATACCCAGAAGACACACTTTACCCCCTCTTACACACTGATGTCCCTTGGCAGTGAGAGACCAGTGTGCTTGTGGACAAACTCACAGATGGATATAACACCTGTGCCAGGCATTGGCTTGACTTGAACACTTGATAAGACATTTGGGTGAATTGTTTTCCTAATGATGAGTCAGTTATTCCCAGTTTACTGTATAATTCCATTATAATAACTCAATTACCTTATATACCTAATTTTCCCCCTAAATTTCTTATTCTGTTCTATTGATCTACCTTATTTCTATATGAGCATCATCTGCTTTATTATTACAGTTTTAAAATATGATTGAAATGTGATTTGTTATTTAAAACTTTGGCTTGAATATTCTTATATTTACTCATACAAATGAAATTTAAATATGGAATCACATTACAAAAGCATCCCATTGAGATTTTGATTAGGATCACACTAAACATTTCATAGTTTACTGTGGAATGTTTATATTTTTATAAAATTATACTTTTTCAACTAGCAACATGAAATATGGCTTTCCATTTATTAAGGTCTTCTTAAGATTGATCAAGATAGACATGACCTTTACAATATAGTGAGAAGTCTGAAAATTTTAAAATGAATTTTAATAAGGGGTGCCTGGGTGGCTCAGTCATTAAGTGTCTGCCTTTGGCTCAGGTCATGATCCCAGGGTCCTGGGATTGAGTGAGCTCCCACATTGGGCTCCCTGTTTAGTGGGAAGCCTGTTTCTTCTCCTCCCACTCTCCCCGCTTGTGCTCTCTCTCTCTGACAAATAAATAAAATCTTTAAAAAAAAAGAATTTTAACAAAATGTGATGAACATTGACAGGGGAAGTACTAAAATGGCCAGAGGACTTTGCAGACCAGATCACCAAATCATTTGTCATGATTACATGAATAATACATCATTAAGCATGCTCACTCATGCTTACACACCCACACACACTTATTTACCCTCTACTGGGGAACATGGCCTCTCATCCTCTAATCCCCTTCCTTGTCCCTATGTTGTCTTCAGGATGATTTTTTTGTCCTTTAGAAACCTAATGGGTGTCATCACTTTGGTGCTTCCCTTATTCCCCTGCACCCAGGGCTCATGTCTATTTCTGTACTTTGTGGCATGTACTTTGGAGTCCAGCCCCATTCTGACCCCACTGCTCTCTGTGAACTCTCTGAGAGATGCCCACTGCATGGCACATTCCTGATGCCATTGTGAATGTTTGTTGTCCTGGGCTGGAGGCTTTAAGAGAACCTTTTTTTTTTTTAAGATTTTATTTATTTGACAGAAAGAGATGATCACAAGTAGACAGGCAGGCAGAGAGAGAGGGGGAAGCAGGCTCCCTGCTGAGCAGAGGACCCAATGTGGGACTCGATCCCAGGACCCTGAGATCATGATGACCTGAGCCGAATATTTTTTAAGAGAAACTTTTAAGGAGGTTACCATTTCATGTGTTTTCTTATTTTTCCCCCTCCCCCCACCTTCCCTACTTGTGAAAGCTCCAGGTCACCTAAGCTGGGGGTACGGGTAGGGGCGATGGTCAGCAAATACTTCATTTCCACTGGCCAGTGTTGTCCTTGGCAGTGGATGGAAGAGTCAGCAGTCCTGGGTGGAGAAGTGGGGAATGAGCATCCATGGAAGGTCTGGTGACAGAGGGTCTCTAGAGCAGATGTATTTCAAAACACTCCAGGCTCAGACACTGCATGCCCTGCTTTACTTCCAGAACCACTCCCTTTGCAAAACTCTGCTTAAAACAATAAGAGCATAAAGGGGCTGGCCCTGCCTCCCTTCATCGAATCTCTCCTCTCCACAGGTGCACAGCAAGGGCCCTTTGTCTCTGATGGGACAGGCCCAGGCTGGAGTGAGAAAGACATGCACCATGGGCCCAACCAAATATTAGCTGTGGACACTTTCCTACTTTGAAAACATGAGATACTCTGCATTTAGGGCCTTGCCTTCCAGAGAACACAATCACTTCTGTTTTTCTTTTTCCAGTGGACTGAGGCTTAACACTGGCAGTAACTTTATCTTCACATTGCCCAAGGATGGGAAAGTCAGGGCTTAAGCCCGCTGATCACCGGACAATGTCTGCTTTCCATTGATCTTCTCTGCCTGGGCCCCCAAGAACAGGAGATAAAGTAGAGAAACAGAATACACTGAGGGTCCACAGGGACCCCTGGAATGCTGATGAACTTCATCACGTCTTCAGGGGAATTTATCCTAAACTGATGTTAAATAAATTTTACTTCCTATACCTGATATTAAGATGGTTCTAAGATGCCATTATAACCTGTAACTAAAATCAATATTTTTCATGTCATTCTCTGATCATACAAGGAAGATCAATTTGTCAAATTAGAAAATGTTGCACAATGGGGCAACATTGAGTCATGGCTTAAAAAAAAAAAAACTAGATCCAACTAAAGCTAGGTTGTGGCCTGTCTGTCTGGTTTGATTGTCATTTTCTCAGGGTAGATCTTAAAGCTAAATTGACAATATGTCAAGAAAATTTAAGCTCACTTTCAATTCAGTGTGTGTCTTAGTTGAACATTATTCTTAATAATTGGCACTGCTATGGCCTGAGGTCACAGAGGAAGCAGGTAAGGTAGGGTCCTGCCAGCACTAGCCATGAACTCAGGCTTGAACCAAAGTGAATCTGGAGTGCTTTTTCCCACTAGAACAGTTCCCACTAGAACAGAAATTATATTTTGAGTTGTTTTAAAAACTGCTATCGTCTAAAAGTGGAAACAACCCAAAAGGCCATCAACTGATGAATGCACAAATAAAATGTGATGTATTTATACATTAGAATATTATTTGGCTGTAAAAGGACATGAAGTATTGAGACATGCTACAGCATGAGTGGACCTTGGAAACATTATGCTAAGTGAAAGAAGTCAGGCACAAAAAGCCACACATTTTTTATCTATTTATATGCAATGTCCAGAGTAAGCAAATCCATAAAGAAAGAAAGTAAATTAATGCTTGCTGGGGCAAGGAGCAGGGAGAATGAGGAATGGCTGCTAATGGTTATGAGGTTTCTTTATGCAGTAATAGGGATGTTATAAAATTTATTGTGGTCATGGTTGCACTACTTTGTGAATATATTAAGAATCACTGAAGTTTACACTTTAAATGAATTAATTGTATGGTATGTGATTATATCTCAACAAAGCTTAAAAAAAGAAAAACTGTATAGTTTTGTTATATATATAGACCCATTTTAAAACAATTCCATTAAGTGTTTCAAGGGGCGCCTCTCTTAACCACTTCTTAGTTCTGGAAAAATAACTATCTTACATTATATATCAAACTTACTGACTTGATCAGAAGTGAGGATGTCACCCATGGTCAAGGATGTGGGGTTACAGAACTTTACACCATTCTATTCCTATCTTTGGGGGCCTGATGGACATGAGAGAGAATGGCCAATGGCCTCACATCAAGCATAGGGATGCCCTCACCTTAGTTCAGTCATGTTCAGTCCATAGCCAACTGGGGCACACCAGGAACAGTTGACATTCTGAGCTACAACAAGCTCTTGAATGTATGCAGCTTAAGATGGCTCCAAGATGCAGCTATAATCTGTAGGCAAAATCAGAAAAGCAAGTTAAAAAAAAAAATTCTCAGAAAAGCCAATGTACCTGAACAGCAATGCTTCTCTAAGACTGGGAATCAGGTGGAAACAAAGAGAATTTTAATTTCATGCTGAGAGTCACTAAACGCCTCTGATGTTGCCTTTATGAATGAGCACTTCAGACGTGGCCTTTCCTCCCAATTCCAAGACTTTCATGCCTGCCACTACTCTTGGCCAATGACCTTCACTTGCATTTGTTGACGGGAACTCCTTGTTTCTCCACCTCTAATCTGTCAGTTCCCCTATAATGCCCCTACTCTTCATTCTTCCTGTTATGGTAGGTGGGATGTCATGGCTCTAGTCAGAGAGTTCATCCCTCTCACATTCTCAAGGAGCTTATACCTGCAATAAACTTACCCCTCTCTTTCTTTCACATTGTAAGATTCTGTCTTCTCTGAATTTTCCCCAGTAGTATATAAATATGCTCTGGGATATAGTACATCCTTTAGTTTTAGACTCTCCCTTGATTCTAATCCTTTGTCTTATCTATCTTATATCTCTGATCCCTTCATGGATAGTCTAAAAAGAACTGCCTGTAATCACTGCTTCCACTTCTTCCCACATCCCATTCTTGCCATTCTTGCCACATCCAGTCATGATTTCTCTGTTGTCATTTTATCTGACCTCTAAGTAGTATTCGGCACAGTTGGCCACTCCCTCTTTCTCGATATACTCTTTTCTTTTTGTTTCTGCAACATCACACTTTTCTGGTTTTCTTTTCTTTCTATTTACCATTCTGTCTTGGCATTTTTTACTTTCATCCCTTTCTGGGCCTCTAAATGCAGGAGTACCCCTGGGTTTGGTCCTAGGGCCTATCTAAGGCTTCATGATTTATACTTATTTTGCTAATTCGGTTGGGGCTGGGAGGTAGGTGAAGTTTCGTGGTATCTGGGAGCTTTAGTTTTAATACTTATTATAGGAACAGGCTAAGAGACAGTGGACCCAAATAAGACAGAATGTTAAAATCTATGCAAGTAAACCTAAGAATGTTCAAAGAGCTGTATCTTCAATGAAAAAGTTTATCAGAAAAATACACAAAGTTTAAGAGTTGGCATAAAAATAACATAAATCAGAAACAAATGAAACAAAATAAAGCCCAGAAATATTAACATTTTCTTTATTGTCTTTGGCTTGCTTCACTTATTAAAGACATGTATTACTTCATAATTTTAAAAAATCTAATGAAGGCCATTTAAAAACAAAAAAAAGCACAAATAAATATGATAATGGATTCTGGGAGACAGAAAGACTTCAAAATAAGTATGCTTAAAATGATGAAGAGCAAAGATGTTCTTCAACAGATGAACGGATAATGAAGATATGGTCCATATATACAGTGGAATATCACACAGCTATCGGTATCAATATGGATGGTACTGGAGGAGATTATGCTGAGTGAAATAAGTTAAGCAGAGAAAGTCAATTATTATATGGTCTCACTTACTTGTGGAACATAAGGAATAGCATTAGGACATTAGGAAAAGGGAGGGAAAAATGAATGGGGGGAAATTGGAGAGGGAGGTGAACCATGAAAGATTGTGGACTCCAAGAAACAAACTGAGGGTTTTAGAGGGGAGGGGCCTGGGGGGTTGGGTTGGCCCAGTGATGGGTATTAAGGAGGGCTTGTATTGCATGGAGTACTGGGTGTTGTACGTAAACAGTGAATCTTGAAACACCACATTAAAAACTAATGATGTGCTATATGGTGACTGATATGATGAAATAAAAAATAATAAAATGATTAAGAATGTAAATAAAGAAGTTGAAATTCTGGAATGATAGTTAATTGAACTGAAAAGGAAAGAGTAATATGCGCTAGCCAGCAATAGTGAGCAAAGAAGAGATCAAGTTTTAGTAAATGTAAAGAAATGATAGAAAATAATACCAATTTTTAATCAGGGATGTAAAACCAAGGTGAAGCTAGTGAACTGGACAAAAATAAGATAAAATAGGGTAATTGAATAAAAATACTCCCACAATTTAATTTCTTTAGTAATATTGATTATGGTCAGATTTGATTGGTCAAAATTCATGTTTAAATTTAAGGGTAAAATGATCCCTGCAGAATAAAGGAAAAAGAGAAAAGGTGCATTAAAAAGAGCTCAAAATAAGAAGGTAGAAATAAATACAAATGTATCAGCAATAATAATAAATAGAAATGGACTAAACTTACCACTCAGAAAACAGATTCTAAGTCTGTACACTTATCATATGTATTCCAATCATATTTCATATTTATGTCTGTAGCCCTGATCCCAACACTTTGTAACAGACTTCTATATCCAGGTTCCTACCTAACATTTTCTTTTGGAAGAATAATAGGCATCTCAGACTTCAACAGAAGTGTTCATTCCTCCTCTAAATATGTTTCCGAATTTTTCTCCATCTCATTCTTCCTCATCTGAGTAAATACCTTTACCATTCACTCAGTTGTTCAAGCCAAAAACTAAAGTCCTCCTTGGTTCTTCTCATTTTTTTCACCATTCCTCCATATCCATGGAGACCTGTCATTTTACCTCCAAACCACCTTATTAATCTCTCTCCAGCTCATTGCTACCATTCAAGCCCAGTCAAAACCCTCCACAATTTCTCTAACTGATCCCTCTGAAGATCTCCTGATGTCTCTCTCCTACTTCTTTATAAACTACTCTCTACACAGAAGACAGAGTGATTGTAATTATGATATTCTATACTATCAATGTTATATACATTATATTTTATAGTTTACAAACTACAATAATAAAATGGGGCATGAACCTATCAGCCAATTGAAGAATTAGAAGACTGTTCTTACAAAAATTAAATCTGCACATGTTACTTTCTGCTTAAAATTTCTAATGGCTTCCCATTACACTTAGAACACAATCCTGACTCCTACTTCTCCAAACTCCCTTTGTATTCTCCTCTCCCTTCCTGCCTATGTTTTTTTTTAGTATTTTTTTTATTTCATTTCTTTTCAGCGTAACAGAATTCATAGTTTTACAACACACCCAGTGCTCCATGCAATGCGTGCCCTCCATAATACCCACCACCTGGCTCCCCCAACCTCCCACCCCCTGCCCCTTCAAAACCCTCAGGTTGTTTTTCAGAGTCCATAGTCTCTCATGGTTCATCTCCCCCCCAATTTCCCTCAACTCCCTTC
>PISX010031802.1:0-16934 GCA_004024625.1 Mellivora capensis
TTTGTTCCAGGCTTCCTCCTGATCCTTTCTCTCTATCTGTTTGTCCTCCAGATCACTAATTCTATCTTCTGTCTCAGTTACCCTAGCTTTTAGAGAATTTAGATTAGATTGGAACTCATTGAGAGCCTTGTGAACATCATCCCTGGTGGCTTTCAGTTCTGCCCTAAAATTGTGAACATCATCCCTGGTGGCTCTCAGTCTGCCCTAATCAATTCCATTTGGTCATCCATGGTTTTCTCCAACCTCGCTGTTGCCTGGATAATCGTTAGCCTGAAATACCTTTCCGACATAATGTCTATGTCGGTAGCCATTAGCTCTGTTGCAGAGGGCCCATCCTCTGAATTTTTCTTCTGTTGGGCATTCCTCCTCCTAGTCATTTTGGTGAGAGTTGGCTGAATGGTTGTAGCTGGATGTATCGACCTTGGTGCAGTGAAGGTGCACCCTGGAATGCTTCTGAGCAATCAAGAATCCCCACCCAAATGAAAGAAAAAAAGAAAGAGAGAAAGCAGAAAAAGAGAGAAAGAGAGAGAGAGAGAGAGAGGAAAAAGAAAGAAGGATAAAAGAGAAGGCTCAGCCCAAATGGGCCCCAAGGTAAGGTTTGTGAAGTATACAAACAAATACAGACAAACAAAAAAGACTGATAAAAGTATATGACAAGGGAAGAAAAAAATGTACATATATATGTAGAAACAAAACAAAGAAACAAACAGACAAACAAACAAACAACAAAAAAAAAAAGAACATCGTCAAAAAGAACCCTAAGTATAAGATTTATAGACTACCAGGACAAACACAAGTATACAAAAATACTGGTAGGAGAAAAAGATGGAGAGTGGTTGTAAATTCTCATTGTGGGCGAGGAAGGTTATTTTGCTTCTTCTTGGATGTATCTTGATATCTTTTTTAAGGGATACAACTTTCCTAAGATATCAGGGGACTAAAAATTGGTTTACCTATAGGGGTAGCATTGACTGGGGAAAGGGGATTACCTTGAATTTTAACTCTATATGAATATTAGCAAATAAAAGTAAAGAATGATCTAAACTAAAGTGAAATTTAAAAAATATATATACAAAATAGAAAAGCAAAAGAAAAACATGGGTATATGCATCAGAAAGTTCAGGTTAGAAGGTTATTATGGAATTTGATGTACTGGACGTCTCACTGTGATGGTAAATAGGCTAAAAAAATCTATTTAACAAAATAAAAAAGATTAAAAAATTTTTTTAAATGAACCAGAATAATGGGAACGATTTAAGAATTAAACGTATCTATGAAGTAGTAGTGATTGTTGTCTTCTCGGCGGGTTGGCTTTCTGGGGAAGGAGCCTGCCGCGTGGGTTTTCAGGAGGTGTTTCCTGAGTTAAGTCCTCCCGCCCCCCTCCAGGGGGTGGGCTCTGAGGAAACCGGGCCTTTAGGCTTTTGTTCTCTGGAGGTTTTTATGTCTGTTCCTTTGTTTTCTCTCCCCCCTTGGCAACTCCGGATGGTTCTTGGAGGTTTAGAGGAAAGCAAACTGGACCCAGACCTCCCTCCCAGAGAGAAGCCCCAGTCCATTCCCCTCTGGGTGCTGCAGAGCAGGTTCCCAGCTGCGATCGCTGGGGACACCTGTGTGTCCTGCTTGTACTCAAAACCACAAGCGGCAGCTGTCTGGGCAGCTCCAGACTGCCAGAGAAGTTCCAAGCAGGGAAGGCACACAGAGATTTTCCTGCTGGCTGGAGCTGAGAGCGATCAGACTTTCTGGGTCCTAAAGATCCCCCCGCTGGTGCCTCTGCGCCTCTCTTAGGGGAGGGGGTGGAGCGCGTCTCAGGCTCTGCTAGCGAGGTGTGGCACACGCGTGGGGACTGCAAAAGTCTGTTTCTGCTCTGGGAGGGTCCCAGCCCCTGCCACACGCCAAGCACCCTTAGGAGGTCTCCTTGCAGCTCAGCAACCAGGACCTGGTTTCTCCGCTGCACTCTCTCTGGCTCAGCGCCAGGGGTGTCTGCCCTCCATGGGGGACTTAAGCACCTGTCCCTAACAGTTCCAATTCCCACAATTTCACCCTACGATCTTTTCTCTTTTTGAGTGCTTTCTATCAGTCTTCAAGTTAATGCTGGTCCCCAGTCTTAGGGGACTCTCGTATTGGGGTATTACTTCCCAATGCGTCTCCTCTGGTGGCTCCCTCCCCCTTTTGTTTATCTTCTGATACCAGTCCGGTGTTCCTGCTCCGCTTTACCTGCCCACTGGCGTCTTCTGCCCCCATAGAGATCCTGACATCCCACTGGCATCTTCTGCCCCCGTAGAGATCCTGACGAGTAGAATTTTGATCTCAGGCTGATTTCATGAGTGATCGGAGTTCCTTGGTAGGTAATCAGCTCTCTTTAGGGGATAGGTTGAACCAGAGCATCCTCCTAGTTCCCCGCCATCTTGTCTCCCCCCTGGCTTTCTTTTAATGTCCATCAGCATGATAAATATTTCATCCCCTCATTTTCAATCTGCAGGTATCTTTAAAACTAAAATGGGTATAGATGGGTCTTGCATATAGATCAGTCTTGTTTTTATATCCTTTCTGATATCTTATGTCTTTTTATTGGAGCATTTAGCCAATTTACATTCAGGACAATTATTGATAGATATGAATTTAGTGCCATTTTATTAGTTGTTTTGTCAATATTTCTAAAGATTATCTTTCTTCCTTTCTAGTCTTTGTCACTTTTGGTCTTTCTTCCCCACTCAAAGAATCCCCTTTAATATTTCATACAGGGTTGTTTTAGTGGTCACAAACTCCTTTAGTTTTTGTTGGTCTGGGGAACTGTTTATCTCTCCTATTCTGAATGATAGCCTAGCTGGACAGAATATTCTTGGCAGCATATTGTTCCCATTCCACACTTAAATATAACATGCTACTCTCTTATGGCTTGCTGTTTCTGTGGAGTTTCTGTGGAGAGTTTTGCTGCTAATCTTATTAGTCTTCCCTTCTCTTGCTGATTTTAGGACTTTTTCTTTATATTTTGCAAGTTTAGTTACAATATGTCTTGCTGTTAGTCTGCTTTTGTTGACTCTGATAGTAGGTCTCTGTGCCTCTTGAATCTGGATGTAATTTCCTTCCCCAGATTAGGGAATTTTTCAGGTATAATTTTCTCAAATAAACCTTCTTCTCTGTTTTCTCTCTTTTCTCCTTCTTTTGCAACTTGTATGATATGGATGTTACTATGTTTGATGGAGTCACTGAGTTCCCTAAGTCTAATTTTGTGATCCAAGATTTTTCTTTCCCTCTTTTATTCACCTTAATCATTTTCCATAATTCTATCTTTTGTATCACTTTTTTGTTCCTCTACCTCTTCTATCCTTGAAGTCATTGCATTCAGTTGGTTTTGAACCTATGTTATTGCATTTTTAAAAATTTGGCCTGATCTATTTTTAGCTCTTTTATCTCTGTGGTAAGGGTCTCCCTGATGTCTTCTATGCTTTTCTCAAGCCCCCTAATAGCCTTATGGTTGATGCTTTAAGTTTTGGATCATGCATATTACTTATATTTGTTTCAATTAAATCCCTGGCTGTGACCTTTTCTTGTTCTCTCTTTTGGGATGAATTTCTCTGTGTTGGCATTTTGTCTAGGACTCTGGCTTCTCTGTGCTAGGAAAGCCTGTTATGTTTCCTGTTTCTGAGAATAATGGTTTGTGAAGTAGAGGTCAAAGAATGTCCAGGTCCTGGAGCTTTAGGAAGTGTTTAATCCATGTGCTATGTGCATTCTGCTGTTGTGGTTTTTTTTTCCCCTATATCCTTCAAGACAGTTGTTTGCAGATTTTCTCCTTGTATATAGTGGGGAGTGCTTGTATCTTGACCAGAGTGTGGTAAGTTTTAACTAAATGTACTCTGGCCTGCTTGTTAAATGAGATCTGATGCGATTTCCACTAGTATGGAAGTTCACATAACTCTATGGTTAGTAGACATGGTGCATATGGGGGTGTGTGCTGGTCTTCTGGGGGAGGGACCTGAAGCACTGGTTCCTTGGTACACTTGCCTGAGTAAAGCAGAATCAGCAAAGTGCAGGGGAATGGTATTTGATATAAGCACGTTAGGCAGCCAGTGTTGTTGCTGTGCTATTTACTGAAGTTGGCTTATGCTGAGGGTCAGGAGAGGGAAATGGTGCCAGCCATATCCTTTTCCCCTGGAGAAAGGAATTAATGCTTGCTGCTGTCAGGGAAGCACTCCCAAAAAGAGTGAATAATTTTCCTTCATGCATAATATGCTTTTTTCAGCTTGCTGCTTACACACTGTTTGTGTCTGGGTTGATTCTCTGCCTGGAGCAGTGTAGTGCACTTTAGACTCTAACCAAGCCAGGCCTGCTAAGTTTTAAGACTTCAAACTTTAGGGACCTGGCATGGTGGGGACTGTGGTGGGATTGATTCAAGTTTGACCAAGACGGGCAGTCACACCAGAGTGCGAGAGTGTGGGATTTGGAACAAAGCACACTAAACAGCCAGCATCTGGGTTGGTCACACTCAGCAGGTGTCTCTGCACCTATATTGAGGGCCACGGGAGGTAAATGGCACCCACTGGCTCTTTGGTCCCCAGAGAGGCAATGCCACTTTTCTCAGATGCACTACAAAAAAGAGAACAGTCTCTTCCAGTGTTTCTTAGGCGATCCTCAGATTGCACCATTTGCCCCCAGGTTACTTGCCTGCCTTCTCACCAGGAGCATTGAAGCACCCTTAGGGTTCCATACCACCCATGCTGTGGACTTCTAAAACTCCAGTCTTAGAGCCCCACTGGTTGCAAAAACTCAGTCCTTCTCATTTCCCCAATTGGTGGTTTTGGGGAAGGATTCTCCTTCTGTGATCCTTTGTGTGATCCTCTTTCTCTTGTTTTTCTCCATGACCAGAGCTCTGGCACCTCCTGAAAGATCTGTTTCTCCCCCAAACTATGCCTCTGTACTTCCTACTTTCCTTGATGTGGCCACTTCTCTGACTATACAAGTAAAGTTTGTTCTGTCAGCCCTCACATCACTTTCTTGGGTGTTCAGAATGATTTGATATTTTTCTAGCTGTGCTTGAGGGACTAGGCAAGTATATGGTCCTCCTACTACTCTGATATCTTTGCTCTTACCCCAAATGAAGAAAATATTCTTCAAAACAAAGACTGTAACAATACAAAAATAATAACACTACATAGTGATAAAGGGAACAATCTAACAGAAAAATGTGACAATTATAAATATTTATGTAGCCAATACTCTTATATACATAAAGCAAGTATTCACAGACATAAACTAGAAATTGACAGTAATATAATAATAGTAGGGGACTCTAACACCCCCACTTACATTAACAGATAGGTAATCTGGACCTAAAATCAACAAGAGAAGAGCAGTTTTGAATGACGTATTGAACCAGATGTACCTAAAACTTATATTCAGAACATTCAATCTAAGAACAGTGAATACACATTCTTTTCAAGTGCACATGGAACAGTGCCCAGAATAGACCATGTTAGGACACAAAGCCAGTGTCAATAAATGAAAAAAAAATGGAAACCATATTATACATCTTTTCCAACCACAACAATATGAAACTAGAAATAAGCCACAAGAAAAAATCCATAGAGAACACAAATACATAAAGGGAAGTAATGTGCTACTAAATAATGAGTGGACCAGTCACAAAATAAAGGAAATAAAGAACTAATGGAGACATATGAAAATGAAAGCACTGTGGTCCAAAATTTTGGGGATACAGCAAACCTATTCTTTTTTTTTTTAATATTTTGTTTATTTGATAGAGAGAGAGATCACAAGTAGCGGAGAGGCAGGCAGAAAGAGAGATCAGGGAGGCAGGCTCTCTGCTGAGCAGAGAGCCCGATGTGGGGCTCGATCCCAGGACCCTGGATCCCAGGATCATGACCTGAGCCGAAGGCAGAGGCTTAACCCACTGAGCCACCCAGGTGCCCCCAGCAAACCTATTCTAAGAGGGATGATTATAGCAATGTAGGCCTACCTCTGGAAGAGAATATCAAATCAATGACCTAACCTTATACTTAAAGGAGCTTAAAAAAAGTAGAAGAAGAAGAACAAAAAGAAAGACCAAAGTCAGTAGAAGGAGGGAAATAATAAAGACTAGAGCAGAAGTAAATGGAATAGCAACAAAGACAATAGAGCAGATCAATGAAACCAGAAGCTAGTTTTTAAAAAGATTGACAAAATCAATAAGCATTTAGCCATGCTTATCAAAAACAGAAAAGAGAAGATTCATATAAATAAAATTAGAGGAAAGAGAAATAACAATCAACACCACAGAAACAAAAAGAATTATGAGAGAATATTATGAAAATTATATGTCAACAAATTGGACAACCTAGAAGAAATGGATAAATTCCTAGAAACATATAACCTTCCAAATTCCTAGAAACATACAACCTTCCAGAATTGAATAAGGAAGGGATAGAATATTTGAGCGCACTGATTATTGTCAATGAAGTGGAATTACTAATTTAAAAAAAAAAAAGCTCCCAGCAAAGCCAAGTACAGGACCAGATGGTTTCACAGGTGAATTCCACCAAATATTAAATGGCAGGCGAGAATTCTACCACTGAACCACCCATGCCACCAAATATTAAATGAAGAATTAATGCTTACTCTTCTCAAATGATTCAAAAAATTAGAAAAGTTTCTAAAATCATTTTATGAAAAAAAAATCATTCTATGAGGTCAGTGTTACCCTGATACCAAAACCAGATAAAGACATTATCAAAAAAGAAAACTACAGGATAGTATTTTTGATGAATATAGATGCAAAAATCCTCAACATTACCAAATCAAATACAAGCATACAGTAAAAAAATCATTCACCATTTTCAAGTGAGATTTATTCCCTCAATGCAAGGGTGGTTTAATATTTGTAAATCAGTCAATGTGATACATCACATCAATAAGAGAAAAGATAAAAAACCATATAATCATTTCAAAGCATTTGACAAAATACAACACCCATTCATGATAAAAAAAAACCCTCAGAGTGAGTTTAGAGGTAGCATACTTCAATATAATAAAGGCCATATATGTAAAACCCACAGCTAACATCATACTCAATGGGGAAAATCTGAGAGTTTTTCATCTAAGTTTAGGAAGAAGACAAATGTATCCACTTTCACAACTTTTTCAACGTAGTACTGGATGTCCTAACCACAGCAATTATACCCCTTCCCCCCAAAAAGAAATAAAAGCATCTAAATTGCTAAGGAAAAGTAAAACTCTATTTGCAGATGACATGCTATTATATATGGAAAACCCTAAATACTCCACCAAAACACCATTAGAACTGATAAATGAATTCAGTGAAGTCACAGGATACAAAATATACAGAAATTTCTTGCATTTGTAAATACTAATAATGAAGTAACAAAGGGAGAAATTAAGATAATAATCCCATTTATAATTACCAAAAATAATAAAATATCTAGGAATAAACTTAGCCAAGGAGGTGAAAGACCTATACTCTGAAACCTATAAACCATTAATGAAAGAAATTGAAGATAACCAAACAAATGGAAAGAAATTCAATGCTCACGGATTGGAAAAAGAAATATTGTTAAAAGCAATATTACCCAAAGCAATCCATAGATTTAATGCAATCCTTATTGAAATACCAACAGCATTTCTTGCAGAACTGGAACAAACAATCCTAAAATTTGTATAGAACCACAAAAGACCCCAATTAGTCAAAAAAAGTCTTGAAAAAGAAGAACAAAGATGGATGTATCACAATTTCAGGTTTTAAGATAACTACAAAGTTAGAGTAATGAAAACAGAATAGTACTGGCAAAAATAGACACATAGATCAATGGAGCAGAATAGAGAATCCAGAAATAATCCCATGCTTTTATGGTCAATTAATCTATGACAAAGGAAACAAGAATATTTAATAGTGAAAAGACAATCTCTTCAACATATGGTGTTGAGAAAACTGGACAGCTACATGCAAAAGAATGAAACTGGATGAGTTCCTTACAAAAGTAAATAAGTAGGGGAGCCTGGGTGGCTCAGTTGGTTAAGCATCTGCCTTCAGCTCAGGTCATGATCCCAGGGCCCTGGAATTGAGCCCCACATTGGGCCCCCTGCTCAGTGGGGAGCCTTCTTCTCCCTCTGCCTGCTGCTCCCACTCCTTGTGCTCTCTCTCTCTCTCTGACAAATAAATAAATAAAACCTTAAACAAATTAATAAACAAAGTCAAACTGGTTTAAAGACCTAATGTGAGACCCTGAAACCATAAAATTCCCAGAAGAAAACATAAGCTGTAAAACATTTTTCTAGATATGTCTTCTCTGGTAACAGAAAAAAACGAAAATTAAACTATTGGGACTACACTTAAAGAATAAGCTTTTGCACTGTTAAGGAAATTATCGACAAAACAAAAAGTGCATCCTACTGAATGGGAAAAGAAATCTGCAAATACTATATCCAATAAGAGGTTAATATCCAAAATATATAAAGAGCTTACTGAACTCAACAACTCACACCAAACTCAACATCAAAACAACAATCTGATTAAAAATGAGCAGAGGACCTAAACAGACTTTTTTTAAAAATAAGGTATACAAAACAAGTGTAGGCAATGATATGGGAGAAAAGAACACTTGACCACTGTTGGTGGAAGTGCAAACTTGTGTAGTCATTGTGGAAGGCAGTATGGAGATTCCTCCAAATGTTAAAAATATAACTATCCTGGGGCACCTGGGTGGCTCAGTGGGTTAAAGCCTCCGCCTTCAGCTCAGGTCATGGTCCTGGGGTCCTGGGATCGAGCCCCAAATCGGGCTCTCTGCTCTGAGGGGAGTCTGCTTCTCTTCCTCTCTCTCTGGCTGCCACTCTGCCTACTTGTGATCTCTGCCTGTCGAATAAATAAATCTTAAAAAATATATATAACTATCCTACAGTCCAGTAATTGCACTACTGGGTATTTGCCCCCAGAATACAAAAACACTAATTCAGGCATGTCTGGGTGGCTCAGATGGTTAAGTGTCTGCCTTTGGCACAGGTCATGACCTCAGGATCCTGGGATCGAACCTAGCATTGGGCTCCCTGAAATAAATAAATAAAATCTTTAAAAAACCCCAGTAATTCAGGGGTGCCTGAGTGGCTCAGTGGGTTAAGCCTCTGCCTTCAGCTCAGATCATGATCTCACGGTCCTAGGATCGAGCCCCACATCAGGTTCTCTGTGAAGTAGGGAGCCTGCTTCCCCCGCTCTCTGCCTGCCTCTATACCTACTTGTGATCTCTTTCTCTCTCTCTGCCAAATAAATAAATAAAATCTTTTTTTAAAAAACCCACTAATTCAAAAGGATACATGAACCCCTATGTTTATAGCAGCATTATTTACAACAGTCAAATTATGGAAGCACCCAAAGAGTCTATAGACAGATGAATGGGTAAAGAAAATATGATATATATGTAGAGGAGTTAAGATGACAGAGGATCTTGTCCCTGAAATTCAGCTAGATAATTATCAAATCATTCTGTACACCTGAGAAATCAACTGGAGACTGGAAAAAAGAATTGCTGGAATTCTACAAATAGAAGACTCTAATTTTGCATGGTAGAAGGTGCAGAGACATGAATCTGGGGTGAAATATCAGATGATATCCTGAGGGGAGGATCCTTCTCAAGTAGGCTACTGCAAAATACTATAATCAGAACTTTTAGAAGTCTGCTAATGGGGCAGAATCCCAGGTGGGACAGTATGGTCTCAGGATCCCGGGGGTCACAAGAAGAACAGTGGTACCTGAGTGCAGGAGAGTGCCCAGGCATCAGAGCAAGGAAGCTGGCTGAAAACCCTGAGTTTAGGTGCTGGCTTTCTGCTCAGTATTGCCATAAAGTGCAAGCTGCTGCATAGTTGCACCACCATACTCCAGGCAGGGGCCCAACAAAAGGCAGAAGCATGGCAAAAGAGACCTCCCTCCCCTGGAAAGAATGGCATAGGTCCATGCTACAGGAGCCCATAATGTTTGGAGTCTTGAAACTGGGTCCCCTGCCCGACATAAAAACACTGGGTCACAGGCTGAGTGAACAGAGTTTAGAAGAAAACCAGGGAGACAAAAGTGATTGACTGCTTGTCTGTGAGGGATCACTGAAGAATGGGAGGCAAAAGCTTTGAGCTCTGGGGATAGAGATAGGGTCTTCCCCATTTTCATGTCCCTCCATCAATGCTGAAAGCCTCCAGGGAGGAAAATAGCACCACATGGTGCAATCCAGAGCCACTAACACTGAGCCCATCTCCCTAGCAAGGGAGAGGCAATTCCAACAGGGCAAAGATACCAGAGAATCAGCACAACAGGCCTTTCCTCCAAAGGACCAGCAGGAACAACTCCTTAGCACCAAATTTACAGATCATAAAGAATTGCAAAATTTCAGCTCTTGGGGGAAACGTTATAGAGCATTCGGGGTTTTTTTTGTTTGGTTGTTTGTTTGTTTGTTTGTTTTTTTAATCATTCTGTAGTCTCTCAGTTTTATTTTCTTTCAGCTATTTTCTTATTTTATCAATTCATTTTTAAAATTTTTTCGTGTGTGTGTGTGTGTGTGATAAATAACCAAATATGTATATTTGGTTTCCTTTATTATATTTTATTTTATTTTTGTATATATATGTTTTTCTTTATTTCCTATTTTGAGATCTAGTTTCTTTTGAGAAACAGACCAAAATAAACCAAGGATATAGTTTATTGTTTTGTTCTGCTTTATTTGTTGTATGATTTTTTCTTATTTTGTTTTCTTTCTGTTTTGGACTGGTTTGTTTGTATTTTTATCTTGTTGTTGTTATTTTTGTCTTTCCTCTCTCTCTTTCATTTATTCTTTTCTGGACATAATGATGAGATGGAGAAATTCACCCCAAAATAAATCAGGAGGCAGTATACACCACCAGGGATTTAATCAATAGGGCTATCAGTAAGATGTTGGAACTAGAATTTTTTAAAATTAATTTTATTTGTTTTCAGTGTTCCAAGATTCATTGTTTATGCACCACACCCAGTGCTCCATGCAATACGTGCCCTCCTTAATACCCACCACCTGTCTCACCCATCTCCCCACCCCCTCCCCTCTAAAACCCTCAGTTTGTTTCTCAGAGTCCACAGTCTCTCATGATTGGTCTCCCCCTCCAATTCCCCACTCTTCATTTTTTCCTTCCTTCTCCTAATGTCCTCCATGCTATTCCTCAATTTAAGCAAAACTATATGATAATTGACTTTCTCTGCTTGACTTATTTCACTCAGCATAATATTCTTCAGTCCCATCCATGTTGATGTAAAAGTTGGATATTCATCCATTCTGATGGCTGAGTAATATTCTGTTGTATATATGGACCACATCTTCCTTATCCATTTGTCTGTTGAAGGTTGTCTTGGCTCTTACCACAGTTTGGCAATTGTGGACATTGCTGCTATGAACATTGGGGTACTACATCTGTATCTTTGGGGCCAATACCCAGTAGTGCAATTCAGGGTCATAGAATAGCTCTATTTTTAATTTCTTAAGGAATCTCCACACTGTTTTCCAAAGTGGCTGCACCAATTCGCATTCCCACCAACAGTGTAAGAGGGTTCCCCTTTCTCCACATCCTCTCCAACACTTGTTGTTTACTCTCTTGCTAATTTTGGTCACTCTAACTGGTGTAAGGTGGTTTCTCAATGTGGTTTTGATTTGAATCTCCTTGATGGCTAATGATGTATGAACATTTTTTCATCTGTCTATATCCATTTGTATGTCTTCTCTGAAGAAGTGTCTGCTCATGTCTTCTGACCATTTTTGGACGTGATTATTTGTTTTGTGTGTGTTGAGTTTGAGGAGTTCTTTATAGATCTTGGATATCAGCCCTTCGTCTGTAGTGTCATTTGCAAATATCTTCTCCCATTCCGTGGGTTGCCTCTTTGTTTTGTTGACTGTTTCCTTTGCTGTGCAGAAGCTTATGATCTTGATGAGGTCCCAAAAGTTCATTTTCACTTTTGTTTCTTTTGCCTTATCTTTGTGTGTGGTATAAGAGAATGGTCGAGTTTCACTCATGTATACATAGCTGTCCAATTTTCCCAACACCATTTATCGAAGAGACTGTCTTCTTTCCACTGTATATTGTTTTCCTGTTTTGTCGAAGATTATTTGACAATAGAGTTGTGGGTCCATATCTGGGCTCTCTACTCTGTGGAACTAGAATTTGAAAGAACAATTAAAAATATATTAGTTGGGCTTGGAAAAAAGCATAGAAGACAGTGGAGAATCCCTTACTGGAGAAATAAAAGTACTAAAATCTAATCAGGCCAAAATTTTTAAAAATGATATTACTGAGGTACAGTAAAAAATGGAGGTTCTAACTACAAGGATAAGTGAGGCAGAAGAGAAAGTCAGTGATATAGAAGACAGAATGATGGTAATAAGGAAGCTGAGAAAAAAAGAGAAAAACAAGAGGTCCTTAATCTACAGGCTGGCAGCAGACCTGTCCTCAGAGACCTGGCAGTCCTGTAAGGACCAGAATTCAATGTGCTAAATGGGAAACATATGCAGCCAAGAACTTTACCAGCTGTCATTCAGTATAGAAGGAAAGATAAAGAGTTTTCAGGACAAACAAAAAGTAAAGGAAATTGTGAACACTAAACCAGCCTTGTGAGAAATATTAAAGGGATGCTTTGAGCAAAGAGAGAGCCCAAAAGTAACAAAGACCAGAAACGAAGAGAGACAGTCTATAGAAACAGAGACTGTACAGGTAATACATTGGCACTAAATTCATATCTATCAATAATTATTCTGAATGTAAATGGACTAGATGCTCTAATAAAAAGACACAGTATATCAGATTGGGTTTAAATAAAACCCTTTGATATGCTGTCTAGAAGAGATTCATTTTAGACAAAAAATCACCCTCAGTTTGAAAGTGGATGGGGTGGAGAACCATTTATCATGCTAATAGACATCAAAGGAAAGCTGGAGTAGCAATCCATACATGAGACAAACTAAATTTTAAACCAAAAATTGTGTGAAGAAACAAAGAAGGACACCATATCATCATAAGAGGATCCAACAAGAAGATCTAACAATTGTAAATATTTATGACCCTAACTTGGGAGAAGCCAATCATATTAGCCAATTAATAACAAAATTAAAGAAACACTTTGATAGTAGAGGACTTTAATACCCCACCCAGAGCAATGGACAGATCATCTAAGCAGATCAACAAGGAAAAGAGGGCTTTGAATGAAACACGGGACCAGATGGACTTCACAGATACATTCAGAGCATTTCATCCTAAAGTGAGAGAATACACATTCTTTTCAAGTGCTCACAGAACATTCTCCAGAATAGATCACATACTGGGTCACACATTAGGTCTCAACCAGTACCTAAAGACTGAGATTATACAATGCCTATTCTCAGACTATAATGCTTTAAAACTTGAACTCAATTACAGAAGAAAATTTGGAAGGAACACAAATACATGGAAGGTAAAGAGAATCCTACCAAAGATTAATGGGTCAACTAGGAAATTATAGAAGAATTTTTAAAAATACATGGAAACAAATCAAAGTTAAAACGTAACTGTTCAGAACCTTTGGGATACAGGAAAGGCAGTCCTAAGAGGGAAGTATATGGTAATACAGGCCTTCCACAAGAAGCAAGAAAAGTCTAATATACACAACTGAGCCTTACACCTAAAAGAGCTGGGAAAAGAACAGGAAATAAATCCTAAATTCAGCAGGAGAAGGGAAATAATAAATATTAGAGCAAAAATCAATGAAACAGAAATCAAAAGAACAGTAGAACAGATTAATGAAACTAGAAGTTGTTTCTTTGAAAGAATAATAAGATTGATAAACCCCTAGCCAGACTTATCAGAAAGAAAAGGGAAAGGAACCAAATAAATAGGATCATAAATGAAAGAGATCACAACCAACACTGAAGAAATACAATTATAAGAACATATTATGAATAATTATGTACCAACTAATTAGGCAATCTTGAAGAAATGGATGTATTCCTAGAAATATAACCTACCAAAACTGAAACAGGAAGAAATGGAAAACCTGAACAGTCCCATAACCAGCAAGGAAAGTGAAGCACTGATCAAAAATCTCTGAACAAACAAGAGTCCAGGGCCAGATGGCCTCCCAGCTGAATCAATACCTATTCTTCTGAAGCTGTTTCAAAAAACAGAAATGGAAGCAAAACTTCCAGTCTCATTCTATGAGGACAGCATTAGCTTGATCCCAAAACCAGACAAACACCCCACAGAAAAGGAGAATTACAGACCAATATCCCTGATGAACATAGATGCAAAATTTCTTACCAAGATACTAGCTAATGGATCCAACAGTACATTAAAATGATTAGTTACCATGATCAAGTGAGATTAGTTCCTGGGCTGCAAAGGTGGTTCCACATCTATAAATCAATGTGATATACCAAATTAATAAAAGAAAGGACAAGAACCATATGATCCTCTCAGTAAATACAGAATGCTCAGAAAAAGCATTTGATAAAATATGTCTTTTCTTTTTTTAAAGATTTTATTTATTTATTTGAGAGAGACAGAGAGAGAGGGAAAGCATGAACAGAGGGAGGGGCAGAAAGAGAGAGAGATACAAACAGACTCCCTGCTAAGCAGGGAACTTGTCACAGGACTCCATCCCAGGACCCTGGGACCATGACTTGAGCTGAAGGCATATGTTTAACTGACTTAGCCTTCCAGGTGCCCCCTACAGCATCCTTTCTTAATTAAAACTCTCTGCAATGTAGTGATAGAAGGAACATATCTAATATCATAAAAGTCATATAGGAAAAACCCACAATAGGGGTGCCTTGGTCGCTCAGTGGGTTAAGCCTCTGCCTTCGGCTCAGGTCATGATCTCAGGGTCCTGGAATTGGGGCCCACATCAGGCTCTCTGCTCATCAGGGAGCCTACTCCCCATCCATCTCTCTGCCTGCATTTCTGCCTACTTGTGATCTCTGTCTGTCAAGTAAATAAATAAAATCTTTTTAAAAAAAAAACCCACAATGAATATTATCTTCAGTAGGAAAAAACTGAGAGCTTTTCCCCTAAGATCAGGAACATAGCAGGAATTTCCACTCTCACCACTGTTGTTCAACATAGTACTGGAAGTCCTAGCCTCAGCAGTCAGACAATAAAAATAAAAGGCATCTGAATTAGTAAAAAGGAAGTCAAACTTTCACTTTTCATGGAGGGCATGATACTCTATGTTGAAAATTCAAAAGAGTTCACCCCCAAATTGCTAGAATTCATACAGGAATTCAGCAAAGTGGCAGGATATGGAAATCAGTGCATAGAAGTGAGTTGTATTTCTATATACTAGCAATGAGGCAGAAGAAAGAGAAATCAAGGAATTGATCCCATTTACAATTGCATCAAAAACCATAAGATACCTAGGAATAAACCTAACCAAAGAGGTAAAGGATCTATACTGGAAGAACTATAGAACACTCATGAAAGAAATTGAAGAAGACACAAAAAGAGGGAAGAGCATTCCATGCCCATGGATCAGAAGAATAAACATTGTTAAAATGTCTATACTGCCTAGAGCCATGTATACTTTCAATGCCATCCTGATCAAAATTCCACTGGCATTTTTCAAAGAGCTGGAACAATCCTAAAATTTGTATGGAACCAGAAGAGACTCCAAATTGCTAAGGAAATGTTGAAAAAAGAAAAACAAAACTGGAGGCATCATGTTACCTGATTTCATGCTTTACCACAAAGCTGTGATCACCAAGACAGCATGGTACTGGCACAAAAACAGACACATAGACTAGTGGAACAGAGTAGAGAGCCCAGATATGGACCTACAACTTTATGGTCAAATAATCTTTGACAAAGCAGGAAAAAATATATGCTGGAAAAAAGTCTCTTCAATAAATGGTGCTGGGAAAATTGGACAGCAATGTATAGAAGAATGAAACTTGACCATTCTCTTATGCCATACACAAAGATAAACTTGAAATTGATAAAAGACCTCAGTGTGAGGCAGGCATCCATCAGAATCCTAGAGGAGAACATAGGCAGTAACCTCTTCAACATAGGCCACAGTAACTTCTTTCAATACATGTCTCCAAAGGCAAAAGAAACAAAAGTGAAAATGAACGTTTGGGACTTCATCAAGATCATAAGCTTCTGCACAGCAAAGGAAACAGTCAACAAAACAAAGAGGCAACCCACGGAATGGGAGAAGATATTTGCAAATGACACTACAGACAAAGGGCTGATATCCAAGATTTATAAAGAACTCCTCAAACTCAACACACACAAAACAGATAATCATGTCCAAAAATGGTCAGAAGACATGAACAGACACTTCTCCAAAAAAGACATACAAATGGGTAACAGATATATGAAAAAGTGTTCATCATCATTAGTCATCAGAGAGATTCAAATCAAAACCACATTGAGAAACCACCTTATACCAGTTAGAATGACCAAAATTAACACAACAGTAGCAACAAGTGTTGGAGAGGATGTGGAGAAAGGGGAACCCTCTTCTGCTGTTGGTGGGAATGCAAGTTGGTGCAGCCACTCTGGAGAACAGTGTGGAGATTCCTCAAGAAGTTAAAAATAGAGCTTCCCTATGACCCTGCAATTGCGCTTCTGGGTATTTACCCCAAAGATACAGATGTGGTGAAAAGAAGGGCTATCTGTACCCCAATGTTTATAGCAACAATGGCCATGGTCGCAAAACTGTGGAAAGAACCAAGATGCCATTCCACAGACGAATGGATAAGGAAGATGTGGTCCATATACACTATGGAGTATTATGCCTCCATCAGAAAGGATGAATACCCAACTTTTGTAGCTACATGGACGGGACTGGAAGAGATTATGCTGAAGTAAAATAAGTCAAGCAGAGAGAGTCAATTATCATATGGTTTCACTTATTTGTGGAGCATAACAAATAACATGGAGGACATGGGGAGATGGAG
>PISX010031803.1:0-16937 GCA_004024625.1 Mellivora capensis
CATGGGGAGATGGAGAGGAGAAGGGAGTTGAGGGAAATTGGAAGGGGAGATGAACCATGAGAGACTATGGACTCTGAAAAACCACCTGAGGGTTGTGAAGGGGCGGGGGGTGGGAGGTTGGGGGAGCCAGGTGGTGGGTATTATGGAGGGCACGCATTGCATGGAGCACTGGGTGTGGTGTAAAACTATGAATTCTGTTATGCTGAAAAGAAATGAAATTTTAAAGAAAGAATAAAAGCAAACCATAACAGATAATTCAATTTAAAAGTGGACAAAGGACCTAAGTAGACATCTTTCCAAAGTAGACATACAAATACCCAAAAGATATATGAAAGGTTGCTCAACATTACTAATCAACAGGGAAATGCAAATCAAAGTCACAATGAGATATCACCTTATACCTGTTAGGATGACTATATAAAAACAACATGATATAATGAACATTGAAAAGGGTGTGGAAAACAGGGAAGCCTTCTACACTGTTTGTGGAAATGTAAATCTGTACAGCCATTGAGTAAAACAGTATGGAGTTTCCTAAAAAAATAATAATCATAGAACTACCAAATAATACAGAAATTCCCTTTCTGAGTATATATCCAAAGAAAATTAAATCAGCATCTCAGAAAAATATCTGCACTCCTATGTTCATTGCAGCATTATTCACAATAGCCAAGATATGAAAATAACCTAAGTGTCCATTGATGGATGAATGGATAAAAAGTAAGTATATTACACATACAAAAATATATATTTAATGGAATATTATTATGCCATTAAAAATCCCATCATTTTCAACAGCGTGAGTGAAGCCATTATGGTAAGTGAAGTAAGTCAGACAGAGAAGGACAAATACTATAAGATCTCACTTACATGTGGAATCTAACAAAGCCAAACTCAGAGAACCAGAGAGTCAGAGAGTGTTTTCCAGGAGCTGTGAGGAGACAGAATGGGGGAAATGAAGAGATGTTGATCAAAGGGTACAAACTTCCCGTTATAAGAGGGGTAAGTTCTGGCAATGTACTGTAAGCGTGGTGACTACAGTTAACAAAACTGTATTGTATACTTGAAAGTTGTTAAGAGGCTTTTGGGTAAGAGTTAAGATGATGGAGTTGTAGGAGGACCATGAGATTGCCTTGTCCCTCAAACGTAACCAGATCAACATCAAATAATTTTGAACAACTAGGAAATTGATCTGAGGTTTAAGAAAACAATCTGCACAGTTGGAGGGAGAGAATGTGGCAGATGGGAGGTTTGGAGCCATGAATTCGGGGAGAGAAAAGCTGCCATGCTGCAAAGGGGGGGATCCCTTTTTGTGGAGCAAAGTCAGGAAGAGAGAAAGCCAGAGAGCAGCAAAAATGGTTCAAGCAAGATGCCATGGTGTGGGGATCCCCTGGATTGTTGCCCTTCCTGGAGTACATTTGGAAGAGGGTATTTTGCCTTTTCAAGAATAAAGGACCCACAAGGCACCATTAAGCAGCCATTCAATAGCAGGGGACAGAGGTGTGCACAGAGGCAGGTAACCTGGTCGAAGCTTTTTGCTATGCTTCAGCATAGATTCCAGGCACCTATGCAGATGTGCAACTACTTTTCTGGGATAGAATGATGCTGGACACAGCCCTGCAGTGCTCTCCTCCAAGGGAGGAGTGGGGGCAGGGGGTTCTGTGCCTTGCTGGGTCCTTTAAGATTTGGAGAATTGAATCCCAGCCATCAGCCAGAGATAAAACACAGGGGAACTGTGGCAGAGGACATGGTCACAGCTGGACACAGACAGATTGAGGGCAGAGATATGGCAAAACCCTGGGATACAGGAGAGGAGATTGCTTTTCTGCGAGGGCCTCTTGAACAGCAGCAGCCATGGGTTCCTTTCCTTGGGGACAAGAGGGTGGGGTGATGTTATCCTTTACTACCATTCCCTCCAGCATGGTGGGACACCAAAGAGAAATACAGAGCCTCCAGTGGAGGCTGGAGTCACTTACACCAAACCCCAACCCTCTGTGCCCAGCAGGGGCATCTTCACCAGGGCGAGTCTGACTGTGAGCTGGCACAGCGGGCCTCTCCCTTAGAAGACTAACACAAGCCCCCACATGTACCACGTCTACCGATCACAGAGTGCTCCAAAGCATCAGCTTCAGCTCTAGTGGAATAAGGACCAAACCTTCTATTCATTTATTTATTTATTTAATCAATCAATTGATGTTATATGTATATTTATTTTTTTCTTTTTTCTTTGGAATCAGGATTGCAGTTTTTTGTTCATTTGTCAGTTTGTTTCTTTTTTATTTTTTTCCTTTTCTTTTTTCTTTCTTTCTTTTCCTTTGGAATCAGGCTTATAGTTTTTTTTAATTAACATATAATGTATTATTAGCCCCAGGGGTACATGTCTGTGAATCTCCAGGTTTACACTTCACAGCACTCACCGTAGCACATACCTTCCCCAATGTCCATAACCCAACCACCCTGTCCCTATCCCCCTCCCCCCGGCCACCCTCAGTTTGTTTTGTGAGATTAAGAGTTTCTTATGTTTTGTCTCCCTCCTGATCCCATCTTGTTTCATTTATTCCTTTCCTACCCCCCAAACTCCCCACGTTGCCTCTCAACTTCCTCATATCAGGGAGATCATATGATAGTTGTCTTTCTCTGATTAACTTATTTCACTAAGGCTTATAGTTTTTTCTTTGGTTGTTTGTTTGCTCCTTTTCCCTTTCTCTTTTCTTGGATCAGGCTTTTTTTTTTTTTTAAATCAGGCTTGTCTTAACAAGCAAATCAAAGCACACCTAGTTAGAGGTCCAAACACTTCCCACCACAAGCAAGCAGGAACTCTGCAGAGGACTGACCTGTGGGAATGAACAACCAATACACACCAGAAGAGTGCACACAGCATACATCAGAAACATTTCCTGAAGGACCATGCTCTGGACAGTGTATGATCCCTTCTTAATATAGTATTACTCTCAAGAGCAGGAAACATAACAAGCTTTCATAATGAATAAAAGACAGAAACTTAAACATAATGACAAAATGAAGGAATTCTTCCCTAAGGAAAGCTCAAGAAATCACGGCCAGGCATTTGTTCAACAGATGTAAGCAATATATCTGAACAAAAATTTAGAACAACAGTCACAAGAATACTAGGCTTGAAAGAAGTATAGAAGACACCAGAGAAACCCTGGCTGAAGAGATGAATGACCTAAATCTAGTCAGGCCAAAATAAAAAATGTTATAACTGAGATGTAAAGTTGACTCAATGTAATCACAATGAGGATGGGAGAAGCAGAGGAACAAATAGGTGTTATAGAAGATAAAATTATGGAAAATAATGAAGGTGAAAAGAAGAGGGAAAGAAAACTATTAGATCATGAATATAGGCTTAGGGAACCCAGTGATTCCACAAGGCACAATAATATCCATATCTTAGGAGTCCCAGAAAAAAAAAGAGTGAGAAAAAGGGGTAGAAGGTTTATTTGAACAAATTATAGTTGAGAATTTCCCTAATCTGGGGAAAGAAACAGGCATTCAAATCCAAGAGCACAGAGAATTCCCATGAAAATCAACAAAAACAGGACACCATCAAGACATATCATAGTGAAATTTGCAAAATATAAAGATAAAGAGATAATTCTAAAAGCAGCTAAGGACAAAATGTTGTTAACTTACAAAGAGAAACATAAGGTTAGCAGCAGACCTGTCCATGGAAACATGGCAGGCCAGAAGGGAGTGACATGCTGATATTCAACACACTGACTGAGAAAGACATATAACCAAAAATACTATATCTGGCAGGGCTGTCATTCAGCATAGAAGAAGAGATAAAGAGTTTCCAACACAAGCAAAAACTAAAGGAGTTTGTGAACACTAACCCAGCTCTACAAGAAATATTAAAGGGGGTCCTTTGAGCAGGAAACAGAGACTGAAAAAGAAACAAGCTAGAAAGGAACAGAGACAATATATAAGAACAGTGACTTTAGAGGTAATACAAGGGCACTAAATTTATATCTATCAATAATTACTCTGAATGTAAATGGACTAAATGTTCCAATCACAAGACATAGGATATCAGAATGGATTTAAAAAGACCCATCAATACGCTGCACACAGGAGACTCATTTTAGACCCAAAGACATCTGAAGATTGGAATTGATGAGGTGGAGAACCATATATCATGCTAATGAACATCAAAAGGAAGCTGGAGTAGCCACACTTGTAGCAGACAAGCTAGATTTTAAACCAAAGACCGTAATTAGAAATGAAGAAGGGCACTATATCATAATAAAATGGTCTATCCAACAAGAAGATCTAACAATTATAAATATTTATGCCCTTAACTTGGGAGCACCCAAATACATAAATCAATTAATAACAAACATAAAGAAACTCATTGATAATAATACAATAATAGTAGGATACTTTAATACCCCACTCACAATAATAGATCATCTAAGCAGAAGATCAATAAGGAAATAATGGTTTTGGACTGGACAAGAGGGACTTAACAAGTATATTCAAAACATTTCATCCTAAAGCAACAGAATACACATTCTTTTTTAGTTCACATGAAACATTCTCTAGAAAAGATCACATACTAGATCACAAATCAGGCCTCACCTCGTATGAAAAGACTGAGATCATACCATGCATATTTTCAGACCACAGTGCTATAAAACTTGAAGTCAACCACAAGAAAAAATTTGGAAGACCACAAATACATGGAGGTTAAATACAATAGGAGGTTAAAGAACATCCTATTAAGGAATGAATGGATTAACTGGGAAAGTTAAAGAAGAAATTTAAAAATAAAAATGAAAACATGACAGTCCAAAACCTTTGGGATGCAGCAAAGGTGCTTATAAGAGGGAAGTATAAAGGAATACAGACCTTCCTCAAGTAGCAAGAAAAGTCTCAAATATACAATCTAAACTTACACCCAAAAGAGGTAGAAAAAGAACAGCAAATAAAGCCTAAAACTAGTAGAAGAAGGGAAATAATTAAGATTAGAACAGAAATAAATATAAAAGTCAAAAAACAGCAGAACAGATCAATGAAACTAGGAGCTGTTTCTTTGAAAGAATTAACAAAATTGATAAACCCCTAACCAGACTTATAAAAAAGAAAAGAGAAAGTACCCAAATAAATAAAACCATGAATGAAAAAGAAATCACAACCAACACTACAAAAATACAAACAATGGTAAAGGAATATCTTGAGCAATTATACGCCAACAAATTGTGCAATATGGAAGAAATGGATAAATTCCTAGAAACATATAAACCACCAAAACTGAAACAGGAAGAAATAGAAAATTTTAACAGACCCATAACCAGCAAAGAAATTGAAGCAGTAATCAACAATTTCCCAACAAACAAGAGTCCAGGGCCAGATGGCTTCCCAGGAGAATTCCACCAAACATTTAAGGAAGAACTAATACCCATTTTTCTGAAGCTGTTCCAAAAAAATAGAAATGGCAGAAAAACTTCCAAACTCATTCTCTGAGGCCAGCCTTACCTTGATTCCAAAACCAGACAAAGACTTTGCTAAAAAGAATTACAGACCAATATCTCTGATGAACATGGATGCAAAAATTCTCAAAAAGATACTAGCTAATTGAATCAAACACTACACTTAAAGGATTATTCACCACAATCAAGTGGGATTTATTCCTGGGCTGCAGGGGTGGTTCAGTATCCACAAAGCAATCAACGTGACACACCGGAAATGCAGATCTGTCGCATTTCTACACACCAATAAAGAAGCAGCAGAAAGAGATATCAAGAAATTGATCCATTTACAACTGCACCAAAAACCATAAGACATCTAAGAATTAAATAAACCAAAGAGGTAAAAATCCGTGCATGGAAAACTACAGAACATTTATGAAAGAATTTGAAGGAGACACAAAGAAATAGATTTTCCATGCTTATGAGTTGGAAGAACAAATATTTTTAAACTATCTGTATTACCCAAAACTATCCAGATATCTATTGCAATCCCTATCAAAATAATGCCAGCATCATTTGCAGAGATGGAACATACAATTCTAAAATTTGTATGAAATCAGAAATACCTTGAATAACCAAAGTAATGTTAAAAAAGAACAGCAGAAGAAAAGACATCACAGTTCTGGACTTAAAGCTGTATTACAAAGCTGTAGTCATCAAGACAGTATGGTACTAGCACAAAAACAGACACATAGATCAAGGGAACAGAATAGAAAACCCAGAAACGGGTCCACAACTTTATGGACAATTAAGCTTTGACAAAGCAGGAAAGAATATCCAGTAGGAAAAAGACAGTCCCTTCAACAAATGATGGGAAAACTGGACAGTGTCATATGGAAGAATGAAATTCTTACACCATACACAAAATTCTTACACCATACACAAAAATAAATTCCAAATGTATGAAAAACCTAAATGTAAGACAGGAAATCATCAAAATCTTAGAAGAGAAAATGGCAGCAACTTTTTACTAGACACATCTCTGAATGCAAGGGAAACAAAAGCAAAAATGAAATATTGGGACTTCATCAAGATAAAAACTTTCCACAACAGAGGAAACAACAAAACTAAAAGGCAACTTTCAGAATAGGAGAAGATATTTGCAAATGACATATCAGACAAAGGGCTATTACCAAAAGTCTATAAAGAACTTATCAAACTCAACACCCAAAAGCCAAAGAGTCTACTTAAGAAATGGGCAGAGGACATGAATAGATAATTTTCCAAAGAAGATAACCAGGTGGCCAACAGACACATGAAAAGATGGTCAACATCACTCACCATCGGGGAAAAACAAATCAAAACCACAATGAGATACCACCTCACTCTTGTCAGAATGACTAAAATTAGCAACTCAGGAAACAACAGATGTTGGCAAGGATATGGAGAAAGGGGAACTCTTTTGCACTGTTGGTGGGAATGCAAACTTGTGCAGCCACTCTGGAAAACATTATGGAGATTCCTCAAAAAGTTAAAAATAGAACTACCCTGACCCAGCAATTGCACTACTACATATTTATTCAAATGATACAGAATTGCTGATTTTGAAGGGGTACATGCACCCCAGTGTTTATAGCAGCACTATCAACAATAGCCAAATAATGGAAAGAGCCCAAATGTCCATTGACTGATGAATGGCTAAAGAAGATGTGGTATATATACACAATGGAATATTACTTGGCAACCAAAAAGAGTGAAATCTTGCCTTTTGCAACAACGTGTATGGAATTAAGGTGTATTATGCTAAGTGAAATAAGTCAATTAGAAAAAGATAAATATATGATTTCACTCATATGTGGAATTTAAGAACCAAAACAGATGAACAAAGAGCAAGGGAAGGAAAAAAAATAAGATAAAAACAGAGAGGGAGATGAAACATAAGAGACTCTTAACTATAAGGAACAAACTGAGGGTTGCTGGAGGGGAGGTGGAAGGAGGGATGGGCTAAATGGGTGATGAGCATTAGGAGGGCATTTGTTGGGATAAGCACTGGGTGTTGTAGGTAAATGGTAAATCACTAAATTCTACTCCTGAAACAAAAAAGAAAGAAGGAAGGAAGGAAGGGAGGAAGGAAGGAAGGAAGGAAGGAAGGAAAGAAAGAAAGAAAGAGGAAGGAAGGAAGGAAGGAAGGAAGGAAGGAAGGAAGGAAGGAAGGAAGGAAGGAATGAATGTGGGTTTGCTGAGAGTAAATCTTAAGTGTTCTCATCATAATAACAACACAATGGTAATTATGTGAGGGAAAAGATGTATTAACTATCCATATTGTGACAAACATTTTGCAACATATAGGAATATGAAATCTTCACACTGCACACCTTAAACTTACACAATATTACGTGTTAACGTATCTCAGTACAGCTGAAAAAGGTGTGTCTGTTTCCAAATTTCTATTTTTTGCAAGGATACCAGTCATACCGGATTAGGAATTCATCCTACTTTAGTATGACCTCATTTTAACTAATTACATCCTCAACAACACTACTTCCAAGTAAGGTTACATTCTGAGAGACTGGGGAATAAGACTTCAACATATGAATTTGGGGGGAACATAAGTCAATCTATAACCACATATTTCAAATATAAACATCAATTCTGGTTTATGGTTTGTAGGTAGTGAAAGCCTGAAACATCATGGAAAAGTTATATACCAATTCAAGGATAGTAATTACCTCCAGAGAGTGGGGGAAATAGGAAGAAAGGTTTAGTGATGGAATGCTAGTCTCCTATCCTTACCTTAAAAAAAGAAGTTCTGTAGCTAATATGGCAAAATAACTGTTAAATCTGAGTTCTGAGTGGCAGGTATTTTGATGTATATTGTATTATTTTCTAAGCTCTTCCCGATATTTGATAGTTTGTGTCTATAAAAAAGTAATTCATTCCTTCATTCACTTTCTCTTAAGAAGCTGCAATGGGACTGACTCACCAAATTCAATGATACAGACAGCTTTTCCTCCAGCAATTAGAGTTTGTCATTGTTTTTACATTTTAAAATCAAATGAAGTGTTACTGTGATTTTAGTGATCCTGTTATTTATAAAAATATATATCTTTAAAGATATGATGACACTCAGTGGGCTAAGATGCTTCCGTCATGAGATGTCAGCAGCATCTGAGACAGGCAAAGAGAAAACAATTTCTAACCCAGCATTTTATACTGATTCTATGCCCTACTCTCTGACTGAAATGGGGGTAGAAATATGCAAAATCTTTAAAATCTTTCTTTCTCCTACCCTTTCTCTCTTTCTCTCTCTCTCTCTCTCTCTCTCTCTCTCATCCTGGCTTATAAAGTTCAGTTCATTTAAATCCCATTTGTAAATTTGTTTTCTACCCAATGGCTGACTGCATATATTTACACAAATTAAGAGGATATCTGAGTCAAAGGATCTCAAAGTCTAACCCTGTTTCACCAATAGCTAACTGCTTGCTTTTGGACAAATCTCTCAGCCTTTATATTTTTCATCTAGAAAACAAAAGGTTTGGATTAGATAGTCTGAGATCTAAATGTGTTTAGAAAAACAAAGGTAACTTGAAAATTTTATGTAATTTGTAAAAATGTCAGTTAAATATGCATGTATTTTCAATTATGTGCTAAGTTATGTAGCCAATGTGAAGAACTTTTTCTCATGGTGGAACATAGTCACTTGTTTGTTCTAGCAACATGTAGACAGAATCTATGTGAATCTGACTCAATTATACAACTCCCAACACAACATTACCCATGCATCAAGATGCTTAAAGTTGACAATGATAAAACACATTTCCTGGGAAGGAAAAATAAATCTTTGTAAAACCCAGATGCCAGATGTAGCTTTCATCCAGGAGTCTTGAACATGATCTTTCCCTGAGCTGAACTTAATGCAGTCTTAGCCACTTAACCAATCTCCACAAGAAAGTCAATCATACCAAATATATTCTACATTTTATGGAAGATTTTGTGGGACCACAGGGAAGAATTAGTTTGGACGACATACAGTATTTCATGTGAATACTCCCAAACAGACTTACCTCTGCTCTAAGCTTCTTTTTTGAGATTTCAGCCACTGGCTATCTCTCCTTCCCCAAACTTTGCCCAAACAGAACTTAGTTAGCTTCTCCTCCTCAGAGGACTCTGGGCCTTGGAAACTCTGTCCTCCCTCTCTGTATCCTTATCCAAGTATCTATTCAACAAAGCTGGTATAGGCTTACAAAGAAATTCTTCTTCTAGACATTAAGATAAACTTTCCACCTGTAGGCATTTGCAAGCAAAGATCCCTTGCTGTATTAATGTGGAAATAGCCTGCTTGACTCCAAGATCTTGATTATGTATAAAGCCTTGGACTTTTGTCTCCAGAAATTGTGCCCCTCACCCCCATGAAGCACAGCTTTCAGGCTACCTCCCAGGCACTAAAAGTATTAGCTGACACTGAAGTTGCCTTGGACCCAGCCCCTAATTGCATCAGAACCTGGCTACTCAGAAGACTGGCTTTCTTAATTCATCCAAACTCAATTGGAAAAATCTACTTAATTAAATAGGAAAGTGGTTAACATTGTGCAAGTACAATTTTCTCAGATGATTAGACACTTTTTCTTTTGAAATGAATAAATAAAAGGGAAAGGGGGCAGAATAATAATGGTACAGGTTTTACTTTTCTAAAGTTTGAATAAAATTAGCATAATTTCCCTTTTATTAAGCTACAGTAGATAGAAAGCACATTATAGACACTGTAGGTGGAGATGTGGGTGGACACATAAGAGAGGTAATGAGAGAGCATTGAAAATACAGCTGAAATAATGAGCATGTAATATGAAAAACAGCAGCAAGGATCAGGCTGTAGAATGGAAGGATCCCTGATTTGATCGCAGACAAAGGGGATGGAGAACAGAAAATAAGAGGTAACCATTCAGCTGAGCTGAGAGACTGGGGCAGCCTGGACTAATGGAGCTGGGCATAGATAGAAAGAGAACAGAGAACACTTTAACACTGACTTGGGTTTTAAAATTTATACCTTGTCCTTAAAGGGGAAGAAAGCACAATAATATCATTCATAAAAATACCTAGTTTTATTCAAACTAATCATGATGGAAAGGGAAGCTACACAATTTGCTTCCATCTGGTCTGCAGCAAACTCATGAGAATGTAAGAACATTGGTTTGATGGTCATTCTGTCCATCCCCCTCAAAGCACAGGCAATACAACCTTCCACATACACCTGCCCTGCCCCATTCATTTTACAAATGAGGAAATGAAGGCCCAGTGAAATTTGGCAAATAAGTGATTTTTTTTAAAAAAAATCTTAGAGTGACAACCAAATCTAGGTGTGATTTCTACAGAAAGGGCCCTGCTGCTTGACATATAACAGAAAGTGAATCAAGAAATTTTTAACAGGATTGAAGTCATTGATCTAGATTCTCAAAGGATATTTACAGACTAGTAAATTACTCTGAATTTGTGATTTCTTCACCTTATCTGTGCCAGGTGTAATATTTACATGGCACCATTGTTTCAGCTACAAATTGGGGAAGTCCAAGAGTTGTCTGCACATATTTTCCTTCCCAAAACCTAAACAGTTAGATAGCAAAGTCTCAGATTGAAAAATGGGTCCTGGGATGTCATCCTTTCAGCCAGCTCTCTCTCTCTGCATCTCCTAGGCATTGGCCCCACTCTTTAACTTCTCTCCCTGGTCAGGATCTTCTCAGCCTCTTCCCAGACTTTTTTACTTCCTACCCACACATCCTCTATCTCTCCCTCTCTCTCTATCTCCTACTCTCTTCTTCTCATTATGGTTGCCCTTGACAGCCATTGAGAGGTGCTTTGATTGTCCAGTAAATATGAAGCCCAAAATTTCCATTAATTTAAAAAAGTTGGTCTTCCTCTCCTCCCTGCTCATGCTCTCTCTCGCTATTTCTGTCACTGCCTCTGTCTCTCTCCCTCAAATAAATAAAATAATTTTTAAAGGGGTGTCTGGGTGGTTCAGTCAGTTAAGCATCTGCATTTGGCTTAGGTCATGGTCCGGGATCAAGCCCTATGTTGGGCTCCCTGCTCAGTGGGGAGCCTACTTCTCCCTCTCCTCCCCATTCATGTTTGCTCTCTAGTTCTCTTTCTCTCTGTCACCATCTCTCTCTCTCTCTCTCTTAAGTAAATAAAATTTAAAAAAAAAATTTTTAAGTTGGATCCCCCTTACTCAAAGACAGGGAACATTCTTCTCTAGAAACATAATTCATTGGTTGGTTCCCCCTGGAGACTTCTTCTAGAGAAGAGGGATCTCTTGCATATATTAGGATAAGCAAATCTTTTTTTTTTTTTTACAGATTTTATTTATTTATTTATTTGAGGGAGAGAGAAACATGAACAGAGGCGGGGAGAGGCAGAGGGAGAGGTAGAGGGAGGAGCAGATTCCCCACTGAGCAGGAAGCCCAATGCAGACCTGGATTCCAGGACCCTGAGGTCATGACCCGAGCCAAAAGCAGATGCTTAATCTACTGAGCCACCTAGGCACCCCACGGTAAGCAGTTCTAATGCAGCTACTAAAAATAAGAAAAGGTGAATTTTTCCCTTAAAACAAAGTGAACCCCTGCATCCTATCAAAGTTCTGCTTCTTTCCGTGATGGATAACCTGTCTCCATATCCATCTTAGAAATTGCAAATACCCACCATGGGCATATTGTTTGTACCCTCATCAGCCTCTCTGGAGGAGTTCTGGCTATGCTTAAAACAGCTCATCTAGATTGTGCTGCTCAGAACCACCTAATCTAATGAACTTTTCATTTAGTCCTTGATTCAGCACATTGTTACCTTTATAGCACTTGAAATTATTGTATTTTGATTTTTTTTTACATTTAAATTTTGTTTAAGTTCCACAGGGCAGCTACTATGTTTCTCACGGTTTTTGTGTCATTCTCAGGGACAGTTTCTGGCACAAAGTAGGTGCTCAAAAAATACTCGTTGAATTTTTAGGTAAGTGAGCTAATATAAGCTTGGTGATCAGGGTTCTGTCACTCATGGGCAACTTTCTAGGACAACAACACATCTGTACATATGGCCCAGAAGCATCAATAGCCACCTGAATTGAGGATGCTGGGCTGAGCCAAGAGGTTGTCTAATCAACTGTGGGCAGGAAATTTGCCCCTATTCCACCTATGGTAGACTGAATCATTGGCATTAATTCTCATCCTTCCTATCCTCACACTTTCCATGGCCTTTAATTCTAGGCTCAGTCATGTCTTGCTTTGGCCAATGTGGGCAGAAGGGATGCTGAATCAATTCTGAGCCCAGGTCTTTTTTTTTAAGATTTTATTTATTTATTTGACAGACAGAGATCACAAGTAGGCAGAGAGGCAGGCAGAGAGAGAGAGGGAAGCAGGCTCACCACTGAGCAGATAGCCCAATGTGGGGCTCGATCCCAGGACCCTGGGATCATGATCAGAGCAGAGGCTTTAACCCACTAAGCCATCCAGGCACCCCCTGAGCCCAGGTCTTAAGAGGTTTTGCATGTTTCTGTCAAGAGCTGAGCTGAGCTAGAAAGATCTGAGCTTCCAGGTAGTACATTAAGACAGTAAGCCTAAATGAAATAACAGTAAAACATTTAATCACTTACTGTGATATTATGAGCAAGAGACCAAACAGTAGAAATTGTTAGCTTCACCTGTGTTTCATTTTCAACTGTGGAAGAGCACCAGGTGAAGGTCAGATATATCATTGGTGGGGGGAATTGTCTCACTTTTGAGGGAACCCCAAACAATAAGCTCCTTTTATTTATGGATGTGGAGGTAGGAAGAAGAAAGAGAAGGAAGGGTTAAGAGTGGAAAGTACTGAATATTGAGCTGGAGAGGATAAAATGTTTTTAAGAATCCCTGATAAAATGTTTTTAGTAAAGGTGGCAGATACACATTGACTAAAAGTCCCTGATAAAGAGTCTTCTGAACTGAGGTTTCTTGGCTAGGAATGCAGGTATGCATAAGAGCATGGATGGTTGGGAGGCCTGATTTCTTGACCGCAAGTCCCTTTAGACACTACAATTCATTATTTGTGCACCAAGGCTGGTGTGGATATGGCAGCTTTTCCCAATGGGGCCTGCTGAGTAGAGCCTTTGTAATTGCCATAATGACCAGACATGTAGATTTTTTTTACCAAGAGCCTGAATTCTCAGTTTCCACTTGCCATCATGGACCACTGTCATTACCATGAGAAGAGATTCCCCTAGTAGCTACTGCCTCTTTAGCCTGGGCCCCGGAATTAACACACTTGGAGCAGAGCTACCAGTTGGTCTACAGATCTGTAGTTATAAGTGGAGCTACCCTAGCCATGAGAATATGAAGAAGAACCATCAAGTGGAGCCCAGCCTTCAAAAGCAAAATCAACTTAACTGATGCAGAGATTCATGAGAATAAAGGCTGGTTATTTTAAGCTCTAAGTAAGCTCTAAGTATGTGTTTGTTACACATTATTGTAGCATAGCTAATAGATGTACTACCCTCTTTCCAGTCATCATGGGTGTGGGCACCTCCCAGAATCCTTACTCCAATCAAATATTATCAGGTATTCAAAGAAACAGGAAAATACCACTCACAGTGAGAAGAAAAGTCAATTGATCAAGAGAAATCCAGAAAAGACATAGATTAGTAGACAAAGACATTGAACTTATTAACATACATTCAAGCAGCTAGATGGCAGATTGAACATGTTGACATGGAAGATAAAACAAATAAATTAATTAAACTTCTATACATAAAAAGACCATAATTTCTGAGGCAAAATGTGCACTGTATAGAATTAATGGCAGATTAGACATTGCAGAAGGAATTATTTTTTAACTTGAACACATAGCAATAAAAATCATTCAAGAAGATGGGAAAAAATAATAAAACATTAATGAGTTGTGCAACAACTTGTAGAAGTCTAATGTATGTGAATTTGGAGTCCTTGAAAGAGAGAAATTGGGGGAAAGGAGAAGAAAAAAGTACCTGAAGAAATCATAGCAAAAAATTTTTGATGCAAACTGTAAATGAGTATATTTTAAAAGTTCAACAATTCTGAGCACAAATAATAAGGAGAAAACTACATCGAGACACATCATAATTAAATTGCTTAAAACAATTGATACAGAAAAAAAAATCTAAAAAGTACCCAGAGAAAAAAGACACATTAGGTCCAGAGGAACAAAGCTAAAGATGACAGGGTGTTGATCATTAGAAACAAGGCAAGGGAGAAGAGAGTGGAATAACATATTCAAAGTATAAAAGAAAATAACTGTCCTCATAGAATTCTTTCCCAGTGAAAATACATTTCAAACTGAATGCAAAATAAAGGTATTTTCAGACATATAAAAGCTGACAGAATTCATCACTCTCAGACCTGTACTCTAAAAAATATTAAAGAAATTCCTTCAGGAAGAAGGAAAATGGGGGCGCCTGGGTGGCTCAGTGGGTTAGGCCTCTGCCTTCAGCTCAGGTCATGATCTCAGGGTCCTGGGATGGAGCCCCGTGTCAGGCTCTCTGCTCAGCGGGGAGCCTGCTTCCCCCTCTATCTCTGCCTGACTCTCTGCCTACTTGTTATCTCTCTTTCTGTCAGATAAATAAATAAAATCTTTAAAAAAAAAGAAGGAAAATGATATGAGATGTAAATCTGTATCTACACAAAGCAATGATCAGCTGAAATAATAACTACATGAATGAATATTAAAAATGAGTTCTCATTACTTAAAACCTTTTAAGACATTATTTATTGTCTAAAGCAGGAATTGGAAAACTTTTTCTGTACAGAGCCAGGTTCAAAGTATTTTACACTTTGTTGTTTATGTGGTCTCTGTCACAACTACTCAGTTTTGCTGTTGTTGCATGAAAGCACCCATAAACAATATCCAAATGAGTAAATGTAACTATTTTCCAATAAAGCTTTATTTACAAAAACAGATGGTGGTCTGGACTTGACTCATGAGCTGTAGTTTACCAAAAACTGGTTTAAAGCAAAACTAATGATAATATATTTTAGGGTTTATAACATATGTAAAAATAAAATGGATGCCAAAGAGAGCACAAAGACCAGAAGGAATAAAGAAACATGTAACATATGTGGGTCGCCTGGGTGGCTCAGTTGTTAAGCATCTACCTTCAGCTCAGGTCATGCTCCCAGGGACCTGGGATCGAGCCCCGTATCAGGCTCTCTGCTTGGCGGGAAGGCTGCTTCTCCCTCTCCCACTCCCTCTGCTTGTGTTCCCTCTCTCACTGTCAAATAAATAAATAAAATCTTAAAAAAAGAAACATATCACAGATGTAACATAAAGGTTGTTACACTACATGTGAAGTTATAAAATCACTTGAAGATAGACTAATATAACATAAGGATGTACATTATACAACCGAAAGCAGCTGCTAAAATAACAAAACAAAACATTATAGTCAATAATTGAACAAAGGAGATATAGTAGACTCATAAAAATACTCAACTTAAAAGAAGGCAAAAAGGAGAAATGATCTTGATGAAGTCCCAAAAGTTCATTTTCACTTTTGTTTCCTTTGCCTTTGGAGACATATCTTGAAAGAAGTTGCTGTGGCTGATATCAAAGAGGTTACTGCCTATGTTCTCCTCTAGGATTCTGATGGATTCCTGTCTCACGTTGAGGTCTTTCATACATTTCGAGTTTATCTTTGTGTACAGTGTAAGAGAATGGTCGAGTTTCATTCTTCTACATATAGCTGTCCAATTTTCCCAGTACCATTTATTGAAGAGACTGTCTTTTTTCCACTGTATATTTTTTCCTGCTTTGTCGAAGATTATTTGACCATAGAGTTGAGGTTCCATATCTGGGCTCTCTACTCTGTTCCACTGGTCTATGTGTCTGATTTTATGCCAGTACCATGCTGTCTTATGGGACTTCGTCAAGATCAAAAGCTTCTGCACAGCAAAGGAAACAGTCAACAAAACAAAGAGGCAACCCACGGAATGGGAGAAGATATTTGCAAATGACAGTACAGACAAAAGGGTGATATCCAGGATCTATAAAGAACTCCTCAAACTCAACACACACAAAACAGATAATCATATCAAAAAATGGGCAGAAGATATGAACAGACACTTCTCCAGTGAAGACATACAAATGGCTATCAGACACATGAAAAAATGTTCATCATCATGAGCCATTAGGGAGATTCAAATTAAAACCACCTTACACCAGTTAGGATGGCCAAAATTAGCAAGACAGGAAACAACGTGTGTTAGAGAGGATGTGGAGAAAGGGGAACCCTCTTACACCGTTGGTGGGAATGCAAGTTGGTGCAGCCACTCTGGAGAACAGTGTGGAGGTTCCTCAAGAAGTTAAAAATAGAGCTTCCCTATGACCCTGCAATTGCGCTACTGGGTATTTACCCCAAAGATACAGATGTAGTGAAAAGAAGGGCCATCTGTACCCCAATGTTTATAGCAGCAATGGCCATGGTCACCAAACTGTGGAAAGAACCAAGATGCCCTTCAA
>PISX010031804.1:0-16932 GCA_004024625.1 Mellivora capensis
GGGTCCTGGGAGACCCTCTGGGCCGAGGGAGAGGATGAGGAGGAAGGCCGAAGCCAGGCTGTTTAGGGTCACTGGAGGCGAGGCCACCATCTTGTGCCTGAAAACCAGAGGGGATGCAGCCTGCCGGGGTCGGCCCTCAGAGGGCCCTGAGGTCCTTTGCTCCTGCCCGCTCCTCCGAGGCCTCAGAGCGGAGCTGAACAACAGAACCCTGTGTCAGTGGGAAGGTCTGCCCTGTGAAGGAAGAATGGGAGGCAGAGGACGTTGGGGGGGGGGGGGGACTCAGGCACCAGAGACCTGGGCTTCGGAGACCTCCATCCCGCCCCCCACGCCAGGATGCCTCCAGTGCACAGTTTTATAAGTTTAATAATCTATAAAGCAAGTCAAGTATTAAAAAAAAACCAACTGCTCTTTGCTCTGCTGCCCTTTCTGGTCCAAGCCTCCTGGGCAGGGGGGGTGATAGTGGCAGGGAGTGGAGAGCCCCCCACAGCAGCCCCACAGCTGCCACTTCAAGGCCCAAGACCCACAAGTAACCCAGGGAGGCCCAGGCCTCCAGGGCAGGGCACGCAGCTGGGGAGACAGGGCGGACGCACCCAAGAGGCCCTTAGGGCCCCAGGAATCTCTCGGACACAAAGTCGAAGTCTCGGAAGGCGGCCTGCTGGCGGGCGGTCAGGGGGCACCGGGGGTCAGGCGGGGTCAGGGCTGGTGGCAGCCCCGTGAACTCGCCCTCGAAGTAGCGCAGGTCTGTAGGGCCACAGAGTGTGGGCAGGAACGGGGGCTGGACGGTGCGGGCGAGCAGGGCCTGCCAGTCAGTGGTCTGGGGAGGCAAGGGGAGAGCTGCCTGAGACGACGAACATCGGCCCACGCGGCCACGCCATGCTTCCCCCAGTGCCAGGCAGCCAGCACCTGGCAGCACTCACCCTGAAGAAGGGCTGGGTTTTGATCTCCTCCGCGTCCTGCTCACCTGCCCCCAGGCGCTGCTCCGGGCACTTCTGCAGGAGCTGGGCCAGAGGACGGGGGCTCACGGAGGGCACTTGGCCCCAGGCATTGCCCACCTGCCCACGTTCCCCAAGTGAGCTGGGCCGCAGGCCCCCCAAGAGAATGGGTGGTGACGGGGCAGCCATGAGCCATGGCCGCTGTCCAGCCCAGCCCTGCCCAGCCCCCTGCGGTGATCACCTTCTGAATGAGCTCGAGACCTTGCACCGACAGAAAGCGGGGATATGGGGCATCCGCGTTGACGATGCAGTCAAACACCTCCTCTTCCGTGTCCCCAGGGAATGGGCACTAGAGGGAAAGGGGGCTCACCAGGGTGCCTAAGCACCCCCCCCGCCCCCACCTAGCAGCCCTGGCAGCCCAGGTCCAGTGCTCACCTCACCCACCAGCATCTCATAGAGCAGCACACCCAACCCCCACCAGTCCACGGCCCGTGTGTAAGCCTCCTGGGTCAGCACCTCGGGGGCCAGGAACTCTGGGGTGCCGCAGAATGTGCTTGTCCGGTCCCCAAAGCCGATCCCTGCAAACCAGCATCCACACTGGTGCCGGCCCGACATGTCTCATCCACACAGCCTCAGTGGGCGCGAGAATCAACAGCCAACCCTCATGACCCCAGGTACCGAGACCCATGCCAAGCCCTGCCCCACACCCTAGGAGGGGGAGCAGTTTTTACGCCATCTGACAGGAGAGAGCAGAGCCTCAGTCAAGTCCAGTCAAGATCATAGGCCAAGGTCACGAAGGAAAAGGAGAACCTGGTGCCCTCTCCCTCTGGCTGAGGGCAGGCTGGGGCTCTTCAAGAGCCTCTCAGGCTGGGAAGGAAAAGCCGGTGTGTCCAGCTGGTCCCTGGAATGGGGGCCGGGGTGGGGATGGGGGGGCCACAACCCTGCTGGCCTGGGCTGGGTGAGCAGTGCTGGAGGACAGGGAATCCTGGGCAGCAGGGACCCACCTTCCTTACACAGCCCAAAGTCTGCGATCTTTAGGAAACCCTGGGCATCCAGCAGAAGGTTATCCAACTTCAGGTCCCTGAGGGTAAGGGGGGCAGATCAAAGGGGCCCTGGAGCATCACAGGAGGAGGGCAGGGGCTGCTCCTTCACCCCCACCCCCAGCACCTCTGTGGCAAGTTACCTGTAAATGATCTTCTTCTCATGTAAGAACTGCAGCCCAAGGACCACACAGGCCAGGTAGAACCTGTGAGTGGCATGGCGGGGGTGGGGGAGGTGGCAGAGAGAGTTCAGGATTGTGGTGGGCAGGGCGGGGAGACACCAGGATGGCCCCAACCCGGGCATCCCTGAATGTCCCAGCCAGAGTCAGATGCCAGCGGTAGGGGGCGGGGAGAGTGGGTGCTTCTCCAGACAGTGGCCCCAAGGTTGCTGCCCGCTGACAGCCTACCCTTCCTGGGCTCTGAGATTGTGCCAGGAATGATGCTACGTGTCCTCACGCCTTACTCTCCCACATCCTCCCAGCCATGCACCGCTGATACTCATCACATCTGTTTTTCAAAGGCGGATCTGAGACTCAGATCAGGGATCCCCCTGGGGTCACACAGCTAGTGGCAGACCCAAACTCCAGAACCGAACTCTGTTACTCAAGAAGTAACTCCAGGGGCGCCTGGGTGGCTTAGTCGGTTAAGCATCTGCCTTCGGCTCAGGTCATGATCTTGGGGTCCTGGGATCGAGCCCCTCGTCGGGCTCCCTGCTCAGCGGTGAGACTGCCTCTCCCTCTCCCTCTGCCTGCTGCTCCCCCTACTTGTGCGCTCTCTCTCTCACTCTGACAAATAAATAAAATCTTTAAGAAAAAAAGAAAACAGAAATAACTCCAGTTGCCGGTCCCTTACTAGTCACAGGTTCCCGTGCTCCACACTTTATAAACATTGGGTTCATCTACCCAACCAGCCTATGACCTAGTTCTCATGCACCCCATTCACAGCTCCATAAACTGAGGCCCAAGGTCAGAGTTGCTGTGAGAGCTGACGAGAGCGACAACCAGGGTTTGAACCAAGGCTTCCCTGACTCCACACTGTTCTGCTGCTGGGCACCCCGGGGGGAAGCAGGGTGAAGGGAGTGGGGCAGAGGGGACCGGAAAAGGCTTGCTGGGAGAGGCAGACAAGAGGGGTGGGCACCCACCGGGCCTGGGGCTCAGGGAAGACATCCTCATGGATCTGCATCATGAGGTCGCCACCAGCTGCAAACTCGGTCACGAAGCAGGCGTGGCTGGAGGTCTGGAAGCAGGCAAGGAGGGAGAGCAGGAAGGGGTGCCCCGTGCGGCCCACGGCCTCCAGGATGCGTTTCTCGCAATACAGGCTGTGATGGGGGGAGGGGGTGTTTGGAGGGAAGGAAGACCCCTGCTGACTGAGCCCTGACCCTCTGGTGCTTCCAAGTGTCAGGTGGTAGAATGATGGTTTCTACATATCAGGCCAAGAGAAGGCAGGACCTGCCCAAGGGCACCCAGTTAACTGCTGTGTGTGCTAGAAAGAGAAGCCAGGACTGGCTGGCCCCAGGAGCACTCAGTGCCCAGGCCAGCCATCCAGGATCCCCTCCAGGGCCGGACGCCCATGCGCCTGACTACACACCTCTCCATCTCATCCCGGCTCAGCACCTCCTGCTTCTTGAGCGCTTTGATGGCGTAGTATTTCCCCGTGCCCTTGAACTGGACCAGGAGGACCTGGGGACCAGAGAGAGCTCAGGCTCCAGGTGGACAGCACAGGGCAGCCTTTGCTTCCCCCACCCACGGCCCCATGGATCACAGTGTCCTCCCAGCTCAGGTGCTGGGGCCTGCTCACCTCCTCCCACGGTCCCCTCCTCGGCCCACTACCTTCCCAAAGTGTCCCCGGCCCAGCACAGCCAAGCAGCGGAAGTCCTGAAGCCGGGGGACTCTCCTGCAAGACAGAGGGCACAGGACAAGAGCTGGGCCTCCATGAAGAGCTGCTCCAAACCCTCCATGTCCAGTCCTGGGCTGTCCCCACCAATGAGGCTGGACAGCCTGGGGGTGAGGGCAGGGGGTTCCAGGGACAGCGGTTTCCTAGAGTCTGGAATGCAGCTGGAGCTCAATAATATGGCTCTAGTGAATAAGAACCTGACAGCAAGGAGCATCAGATGGTGTCTGAATGGACACCCCAAGTGAGTAGGTAAATGTCTTAAGCATAAAAGTGAGCACGATGGGGGTACCTGGTGGCTGAGGCAGGAGGAGGCGGCCCGAGACGTGTCCTGGGCTCCATGTGGGGACGTTTGGTGCGCTGTGAGAGCAGAGGGGCTCAGAACAGAGCCGGGCTTCCCACCCTCTTTCCCTCCAGCCCCACCACCCCTAACCTAGCAGCCCCCCGGGGCCACCAGCACCCCCTCACCGGGATCTCCTCAGGGGTCGGCTCCCGGGGCAGGTAGAGGCGTGGGGGCTTGGGTGGGGGCCTTGTCTCTTCTCCCAAGGGGCTCTTCTTGGGTGGGAAATGACTACGTGGAGAGAGGAGACACGTAGCGGGGCACAGGCCGATGGAAGAGCCGTGGGGACAGACACACAGCAACGCCAGAGACAGACAGATGGAGGGTTGGAGGGGGAGTGACGGGAACAGAAAGACAGCAGTTGCACCTGGAGAGCGGTGGATGTGGCAGAGAAGCAGGCCCCCAAGGTGGGGCGGCTCCTCACCTGGGCGAGGCAGGGTCAGCCCGGGGTGTGGACGGGGTCTCGGGGCACGTTTTTGGGGGGCTGATCGTGCTTGGGGAGCTGCAGGGAGGCAGCAGGCTCATGACCAAGCGTCCCCAGGCCGCCATGCTGAGGTTCATCTGCGAAGCCCTCAGGAAGTCCTGACCTGGGACAAAAGGGGGGCTCAGCCCAGGGCCCCCAACGGCCCCTGCCCCGCCTCCTAAATGCACAGCCCTCTCCCCGTCCACACCTCGGCGTTTGGAGAAAATGCGTTTCTGCCTCTGCAGCCGGGGCCTCCTCTCAATGACAGGGTCACAGAAAGTCACCTGCAGAGGCAGAGGGCAGGGCTGGAGACGGGTCTTCTCCCACCCCACCTGCCACCAGGCTACCTCCCTGATCTCCAGGATCAGCAGCCTGATCTCCAGCCTGAGCCCCCAATATCAATGATGCAAGAGCCAGAGGGGCCCAGAGAGAGGGATTCAATGTCTGCGTTGGTACCAGTGGGGAAACTGAGGTTCAGAGAAGAGAGGCACTTGTCCAGGGTCGCATGTGAGGCTAGGCAGTCAGGACCAAGATGCGGGCCTCTAGACTCCCCTGCAGTCCTCAGACAGGGGCTGGGAATCCTTAGTTCCTGGAGACCACCTCCCTCGGGGCCCCAATTTCCACTCTGATGGGTCACTTAGTCTTGAAGGCCCTTCTAGTCAGGTCAGAGGGCAGGGTAGGGGGCACCTGGGCAAAGAGCAGTCCCTGGGGCACCAGGCTGAGGGAGAGCTCGTGACAGGCATTGTCCAGGAAGTCCTCCAGCCGCAGGAAGGCCACGCCGCACAGCTGCCGCCAGTCCCGCCAGCGCACCCCGATCTCCAGCTCCCGGGCCTACATCGGGGAGGCCAGGTTGAGGAGTGGGGCATGGCATGTGCCCCTACTTGGCTGGTCTTCTGCCCCATGGACTGAGGTCACACCTGCCTGCCCCACGGCTCACCCGCTCCAGGGGGACAATAAAGGTCTGGTCCCAGGACTGCTTGGCCACCGGCCCCCAGCCAGTCTGGCCCACGACACGATTGTCCACCTTCAGGACGGCCAGCACCTCACCTGCAGGGCCGGACAGGGAGCTCAGGGCAGGCGAGGAGTAGAGGTTGTCTGCTGTCCCCAACTCCCTGTGGCCCCCTACTCACTGGCCAGGTCTCCTCCACCACGCTGTGGCTTGGCCCTGCTCCGGAGCCAGCCCTGGGAGGGGCTCCCAGCCAGCGCGGCCGCCGGGGACCGTCCAGGCACAGCTGTCAGCAGCTGCTCACAGCCCAGGAGGCGGACCTCCAGTGTCCCTGTGGGGAGAGTGCGGGGACACCGTGAAGTGTCATTCTCCCTCTGCCACACCCAGGTCTCCCCAAGATGGATGAACCCAGATCTTGCCCACCTTAAGGGGGGGGGGCTTAGCCAGGAGACAGGATATAAGGTGGCCCCAGTACCCAGATGAATTCTAGGCCTTTTAACAAGCCATGTTCTGCCCTGCCTTGCCCATCCTGTCTACTTGGCCAATTCCCAAAAGTCCTTCAAGGCTAAGTGTAGATACCACCTCCTCCAGGAAGCATTCCTTGAATTCCCAAAGCCAGATGAGGGAGCCCATGCAGCCCCTGTACTTCCCCTTCTCAGCTCTGTTCACAATGGGATGTGGCCTAAGCCTGAGCCAGCTCTGAGCAGGGAAGTTACTGGGCTCTCTGGCTGGCCCTATGTCCTGGGTAAGAAGTTCAGGGTTTCCAAAGTCAGCATGCTTAGATTATTTGTGGATTAGAATTCAGCTACAATTCAGACAAATCCAGCTCAGGGATAAAAAACAACTTTCTAGTAGTCCAAACTGCCCAGGACTGGGTACCACTGCCGCCAGGGCTGTGAGCTCCCCAAACACGGGTGCTTCAACCACTGTCATGGTTACGTAAATAATGGCTTCGCCAATCGTGTGTGGACAATGCCGACGGTGTGCCTAGCGCTTCCCATGCGATAACTCGGTGACTTTCACAGCAACCCTGTGAAGTAGGAGCTGTCATCCCCATTTGACAGAGAAGCATAAACTGAGGGTCCAGGGGCGCCTGGGTGGCTCAGTGGATTAAAGCCTCTGCCTTCGGCTCAGGTCATGGTGTCGGGGTCTTGGGATCGAGCCCCGCATCAGGCTCTCTGCTGAGCGGGGAGCCTGTTTCTCTCTCTCTGCCTGCCTCTCTGCCTACTTGTAATCTCTCTCTCTGTCAAATAAATAAAATCTTTAAAAACAAAAACAAAAACAAAAACAAAAACAAAACCTAAGGGTCCAGAGAGCAGAAGTCCATTGCCCACGCTCACGCAGCTCGGGGGTAGTGGGACCCGGATTGAAACTCTTTCTCCAGAGTTCTACCCCTTCTGTGTTTCAGGGCCCTCGCTGGAAGAAAAGGGGAGCCCGGACGTGGGAGGGACTCCTGGCTACCTGTCACGGCGGTGGGCTTCACAAGCACCCCCGAGGGCTGGGGCTTCCCAGACACAGCGGTCCGCAGCTCCCGCGCCACTCGGCCACGCAGAGGGTGAGCGGGAGGAAGTCCCTCCAGCAGCTGTTCCAAGGCCAGGCGCAGGAGGTCCAGCTTCTGGGAGGACTCCTGGAGCTGGGCCTGAGCCTGCGGAGCAGAAACAGGGCGGACAGGCCCATGAACACAGCGGCCAGGGCCAGGGGCTCAGGCCACCTGCCCGCAACGAAGGCCAGACAGAACGTGTGTCCGGTTTCCTCACTGCTGCCCCGCGCAGCCCGACCACGGTGCAGAGGGTGGTGTGGGGAGAAGCAGACACTCAGAGGAGCGGTCACGAAGGGAGGGCGCCCCGGTCTGACCTCGGCCAGTGCCTTCCGGTCGTGCGCTCGCCGGCCGCCCAGCAGCTTCACCACATTCTTGGCACCCTCGGCCACAGCGGCCTCAACGCATAGCCGGTGTCGCAGCTCCTCTGCCAGCAGCTCGGGACCTGGGAGGAGGGGGGGTCAGCCCTCAGGCCCATGCCCCGCTCGGCCCTGCCCAGTCCCGCCTCTCCAAGCCTCACCTGGTTCCGGGGCCCCACTGGCCTCCAGGCTGCTGATCTTCATCCTTAGCAGGGCCACCTTCAGCTGGCTGTCCCGCAGCATCTGCTGGGCCGCTGCCAGGAGCTTCCTCTCCTGCAGGGTCATGACATATGCCCCCACTGATCCACGGCCAGCCCAGGGCCTCCCCCGTCAGACCAAAGCTGAAACCAAGCCTCCCTTGTTAGCCTCGGTCCGGGGCAGAGCCTCCTCCATCAGACAAGAGCTGGGGTCAAGCTTCCTCCATCACATCAGGACCCGGCTCCCCACTAGGAGTTGAGGCCAAGACTGGGCCTTCTCTCCTACACGGGGAACATGGCCTGGGGTTTCCCCATTAGACCAAGTTGGGCCTCCTCTGTTAGATTAGGACTTCAACATGCACTGCCCCACCGAGCTGAGATTTGAGGGCTATGCCTCCCCCATCAGATTAATGGCTAAGACTGTGTCTCCCTTAGAGGGTCACTGGCCCGGCTCTATTCCCTCTCAGAATAGGGGCTGGGCAGCCCCTCCCCTAACAATCTGAGAGCCACACCTCTCCCCACCCCCCCACCCCAAGAGCCTTACCTTGGGCGTGCCAGTGGCATACGTGCGTGTCATGTTCTCCGCCCCCTGTTTCACCTTCAGCTCTACCTGCAGCTGCCTCTGCAGAGCCTCTAGGTGCCGAGCCCTGGGCTGCTCCGCGGGGGGTGGCGGGCCCGGGGCCACAGGCTCTGTGCACAATGCGGGGCCGTTAAGCCCTGACCCAGGTCCTGACCCAGACCGGAGAGCCCCCTGCCCTAGGGCCTCACTCTCTCCACCCCTCCCCAGCCCTCCTGGCCAGGGTGACACCTGCGGAGGCTCTGAGAGGGGTCAGGGTCGAGGTCAAGGAGCTGGGTGGGTGAAGCACCTCCCGCCCTTGAGGGTCCGACTCCCCACTCACCGGCCAGGCCCGGCCTGGGGTCCGGCAGCACGATGCACGCATGCAGCGCCCTCAGCTCTCCGTGCAGCTGCTCCAGGCGGCGGTTGGAGGATCGCAGGAGCTGCTGCACGTGGCCCAGGTGGCGGCGGTCCGTGGCCACCCGCCGCAGGTTCTCTACACCCTCCTTGATTTTCAGCTCCTTCTGGATGGCCCGGCGGATCACCTCTTTCTCATCCTCAGGGGGCCGCTGGTCAGCTCCAGGCTGTGGAATGGGAGAGCAGTAACGCCCCCTCCCATCCCAGCCACCAGTGGCCGCGGGGGGCCCCCCAAATGGAGGTGTGCCTGGTGCCATCCGGCAGCCAGGATGGAACCCCCGATCTCGGGAGGCATCTCCGACCTTCCAGCTAGTATCCCCGGGCCAGATGCGAACCCCGAAGCTGTGCCCCCTACCCGAGGGCTCCCGCCCTCTGCTAAGAGAGAGGAGGAAAAGGGAAAAATTTGTCCTGCGTACAGTCAACTCTTGAACGACATGGGTTTGAACCGCATGGGTCCACTTACAAGCAAATTGGTTTCGATACATACAGCCCAGAGCTGTAAATGTATTTTCTCTTCCTTACGATTTTCTTAATAACATTTCCTCTTTTTCTAGCTTCCTTTATTGTAAGAATACAGTGCAGGGTACACGTGATGCATGGTATAGGTGTCAGTCAACTGTTGATTGTTATTGGTAAGGCTTCTGGTCACCAGTAGGCTCTTAGGAGTTAAGTTCTGGGGGAGTCAAAAGTTATACGTGCAGGGGTGCCTGGGTGGCTCAGTGGGTTAAAGCCTCTGCTTTCGGCTCAGGTCATGATCCCAGGGCCATGGGATCGAGCCCCACATCAGGCTCTCTGCTCCGCGGAGAGCCTGCTTCCTCCTCTCTCTCCCTGCCTGCCTCTCTTGCCTACTTGTAATCTCTGTCTGTCAAATAAATAAATAAATAAAATCTTTTAAAAAAACCCACAAAACTTATACGTGCATTTTCAACTGCCTGGGAGGCAGGGGCCCAGTCAGTGCCCTGGACCCCGGGTTGTTCAAGGGACAACAGTACATGGTGTCGGGGTCTGTTCTGAGCTTTGCAGACATTAATTTGCGAATCCTCACAACAACCCCATGAGGTAGGTATAGTTTTATCCCCATTTTACCGATGGGGAAGCTGAGATGCAGAGGGGCTGAGTAACTTGCCCGAGGTCACAGCACCAAGAAGGGGAGGCCACCCTCTGCCCACCAACCGGTGGGTCTGCCCTCTCTAAAGTTGCAATTCCAGCTGAGATCTGGGGCCAGAAAGGAGGCTAGGAAACCACCCAAGGTCACACACAGAGGGCAGCCAGAGGCCTGAGTGGCTCTGGCTGCCCTCTGTGTGTGGAATGTTCCAGCAGGTAGCAAAGCAGAGGCACAGAGAGGGGTAGAGGAGGGCTCTGGAGGCCATTCCCAGCTCAGCTACAAGGAGGAAGTAGAAGCTTTCTCACACTTCAACCCAGGTGGGAGCAAGGAAAAGGAAAGGCTCCTTCTCAGAAGCCAACATTTCGAACCAACCAGTGCCAAAGCTGACCTCAGCCCAGGGTGACTCACGATGCCCCTCCACTCCCCATGGACTCCTTTGGAGCCTCCACCTTACCTGTCGGGTCTCCATCTCTTGTGCCCAGTGCTAGGGGTGCCACCCCAGCCTCAGGGACACCCCCCACCCCACCCCAGGCCTCTGCTGGCCTGCTGGCCTGGCTGTCAGAGGGCAGGGGTGGGACTCAGGAAATCCTCTGAGGGCCCTAGGCCAGAGGGCCAGAGCCAAAGGCCTGAGCAAACAAAGATCCCATGGAGTGGGGGACCCCGCCACCGGGGTCCTGAGTCACCCAGCTGCCGCTGTTGGGCGGAGGTTCACAGGAAATAGGAAAATGTGTACAAGCCACGGCTGAAACAGGCTGAGGGACCTCCGGAGGAAGGGGGTGGGAGGGGGCGGAGGGAGTGCTTAAGGCTGCCTAAGACACTGGGTGGGGGTTCTCCAGGAGTCTTGCGGGGGGACACTTTACCCTTGGCATTCCACATGGTCCTATCTGCTGTGGCATCCTGCCAAGGGCACACGCTGCCTCTCAGCTCTACAGCTGGGACCCCACCCCATTTGCTCTGGGTGGACCTCCCCCCTCCCCGCCCACTGACAGACAAACACACAGCTTTGGGGGCTGAGTCCACCAGCCCCTACGGCCGGCGCCCCCCCCCCACGCCCCGCCCGTGCCATTTGGACTAGAGCCCTCTGTGGACCCAAGGTTCCCCCCAGTGTTGGGCCAGAACCCCCCATTTTCGTGTCCAATCCCCACATGCCTTTGTGATCTGGGGAGGACCCCCACAGGTGCGCAGATTGGCCCCCTGCCCGCGCCTCTTCCCCCCTGCGCGCACACACATTCTTCTCCCCCCAGGACTGGTCCCAATGTGCCCCCACGGCCCTCCTTTGCTTTCCAGACAGATTCCCATGGTCTTACGGTCCCACGGGGAAGAACCGATTTTAGGAAACTTTGGGGCCCATCCCTGTGGCCCTGACTGCGGATTCGGACGTGCTCATGCGCTGGCCTGACTGGAGGCTCTGAGTCACTTGGGGGTGATTTAGGGATGTTCTCAGGGGACCCGAGCGACTCACCCCCATGCTCAGCTCTGCCCTGCGAGGTGTAGCGAAGCCCGGGGCCGGGGCTGAGAATGGACCGGGCAGGGGCTGGGGGTCGGGTCTCCGGGCCGCGGCCGGAGCTCGGGGCGCCCGCGGCGTGCAGGAGGCTTCCCGAGCCCCTCGGCCCGCGCCCGCAGCCCCGCCTCTCCCGGCGCCGTTCACCTGCCGCGGCGCCCCCTCCTCCATGGCGCCGCTCCGGCCGCACGGCCCCTCCTCTCCACCACTGCCGTTCCGGAAGCCCCGGCCCCTCCGCCAGGACTTTCAAACTTGAAACTTCCCGGGAAGCGGAACCGGAGCCGCGGGATCGGGCGCCCCCTCCCGAAGTCCGCGGGCCCTCGCGGGACCTGGGATCAGCGCCGCCTCTCGGCGCGAGAGGTCCGCGCCCGGGGCCCCACTCCCCAACCCAGGGCGCCCGCGCCTCCCCGGCTCCCACGGCTCGCGGACTTTGGGGCCCAGCGTCCCTTTCCTGAGGCCGCGGTTCCCGCTCAGTGTGACGCGGACCCCCGCCCCGGGATAGAAGGGCAGGAAGGGACATTTCCCGGGCCGGGGTTCTCTAGCTGCCCTGAGGGGTGGCCGGGCGGCGATAGCGCCGCCTGCCGGCCGCGGGACCCTGCCGTGCGGCCCGCCGGTCCCCGCAGCCTCAGCCCGTGCCTCAGAGCCCCGCCACCACCTGCTTCTCGCCCAGAAAATTTCTCATCATCTTAGGTCCTTGTGTCAAATGGGCTAATCCTAAACCTGTCGCCCCAACGAAGTCTTGGCCCTGTGTAGAGTCACTACTCTAAGAATGTAAGCGTCTCAAAAAAGTAAAGCTTCACCCACATCACGCCAAATTCCAAATGACAGGTGAAGATACCAAACATGTTGGGGCACCGGGGTGGCTCAGAGGGTTAAGCATTTGCCTTTGGCTCCCGTCATGACCGCAGGGTTCTGGGATCCAGCCCCACGCTGGGCTCCCTGCTCAGAGGGGGTCTGCTTCTGCCTCTCCCCCAGCTTGTGCTCTCTCTAAAGAATAAGTAAAATCTTAAAAAATAAAACCAAACATCTCTCAGGCCCCCACCACTCAACCAAAGTGGAACTTCCTGGGTCAACCAGAGCCACCATTCTTCCCTTGCCCTAAAGAACCCATCCAAACAGAAGACACTTTTACCTCTTGGGAAATACCCTCAATTTCAGGAAAGCCAACCGGTGGCCACTGACCGACCTGGCAGTGGCCTGCCTGTGTGGGAATTCTAGGGTCCTGTGCTAACCAGCACTATGACTAGGACTTCACTGGAAGGAGCTGGGAGTAGGGGTCAAATATTGAATGGCTGATTTGCTGACTTGGAATAGGCGCCCTCCAGTGCTTTTACTGAAGAAAATGTGAGTTCCTCTTCATTCTCTCCACCTCCCCAACAGAGTGGAGGAGATACTGACAAGCCATGGACAATCCTGGGTTGTCCTGCAATGGGAAATTAACCAATGACACCAACATATGCAAAGGCAACTTGCTTTAGTGGGGGGCATGCCCACACTTCATAGAGGCAAGTCGAGACACTTTTACACTTGGGCACATCAGAGTTATCGAGGGCTTAGACAACAGCACATAGTAGGCTCTTTTAAATGGGTTATTATTAAGTTGCACTGAGCTGAATGTTAAGGATAATTTAGAAGCAAAAAAGACTATCAGTTCCTGACTGTAGGTCATAGGATTGAGAGAAAGATAAGCTCCTCTTTTATTTTTTAAGATTTTATTTATTTGACAGAGAGAGGGAACACAAGCAGGGGGAGTAGGAGAGGGAGAAGCAGGCTTCCCGCTGAGCAGAGAGCCGGATGCAGGGCTCCATTCCAGGACCCTGGGATCACCACCTGAGCCGAAGGCAGACACGTAACAACTGAGCCACCCAGGCGCCCCAACCTCCTCTTTTCAGTGGGTGGCTCTCTCCCATCATTTATCTACTTTTACAGCCAAGAAAGCTGAATTATGTGAACAAACTCAAAATGATTTTCCAACGTTGCCGTGTGTTTCACTGCCTAACTGGTCAATAAAGGAAAGGCGGTCAGAAGTAGCAGAATCCATGAACCTCAGGCTGGGCAAACCCACAAAGAAACCAAATCCTAGGCTGATGGAGGAGTCAGACCAGATAGCTTCATTCTGTCTGATGGCACTTTATGAAACTAATTCTTGAGAAAATTGAAGTTCACTTCACATTCAATATCCAGTGGGTAGTGAATGGTACAAACAACTGTCCAGCTAATTGGCTGTTAAAACTATACAAACATCAACCCAAAATAAATGTAAAATTTCCTAGCAGGGTACATTAAAAATGTTTTTCTTTCTATACTTTTTCCTCCCCGGTATTGGAAATGTCAATCCATCTATGTTTAGATTTGCCTCCCTTGGGTAGGAGTACGCAATGTCACCAACTAATCAAGTTGACAACACCTTCCACTCATTATTCTTGCTCTAATCACACTTGTAAGTCTTCATGAACACAGATACATGTTCAAAAGGGAATGGTCACTGCTGGAGTTGGGGGGGGGGTACTTTTCCAAGGGCTAAGATGTCCTCTTTAAAGAACTGGAATGGCTATTCATTTATCTCCTAAAGAACTTGTCTTGATCTTCAGAAACCCTGAGAGTTTTCCCACCCTTTGCAACAGAATTCCATTCTTGAAATGGGCAGAGAGACGTCCTACCAAAACCTAACAGAAAAGTCAGAAAAACTAAACCTATGTTTCTAGAACCAAGTGAAATCCTGAAACCAGTTGTTATAAAGCAGTAATGATAAAAATTACCAAATTAGTTCAGAAACGCAATTGGCTAGGAATCCTCTGAAGCCCAAAAGGCCCCCAAAATCCATCAAGTCAAAAATCTAACTTTTGGCAGCCTGACAGCTAACACAAGTGAAACAGGCCATATGTAAAACCAGTGGCAACCTAATGAGACAGGCAGGATTCTGCGGACGTTTACAACTCTACATCCTAGAGCCAGAGCTGGATCAGACTGCAGGGCCTGTCACAGAGGTCAGGGAACAGTTCAGTCTTTCGGAAATCAGAACATCCTTGGAGGAACCACCTCAACTGCGCGGATGGTTGAAAATAACATATTCCTTCAGGTTTGAAATGAAACCTAAGGATACATTACCAGATAGGTCCGTTATCCTCTGTGCCCCAGTTCACAGAGTTTAGCAGAGTCTGGCACAGCTTTGGAAGATGTCCTCTTCCCAAAGAAAGTACAACAGCAACATTTGCCCTTCTTCTTTTGAAATGTCCTTGTACCAAAGGAGTTTTAAGCCACTCATTTGACACTTTCCGATACACACCTGCCTAAGGGCCAGCCAGAGAACTCCTCTTGCAATGGGGCACAAAGCGCCCTTGCTACTCTGTAGCACTTTCTAGTCTAATACACTAACATTGCCACCCGTCTGCCTCACAGCCTAGGATCCTTAACAGATTTATGGGGATGGGGCAGTCTCAACAAACGTGGTCTCAATAGTTGTAAGGAAATTATCTTTTTAAAATTTTTTTATTTTTTAAAGATTTTATTTGACAGAGAGGCAGGCAGAGAGAGGAAGAAGCAGGCTCCCTGCGGAGCATAGAGCCCGATGTGGGGCTCATTCAGGACCCCGGGATCATGACCTGAGCTGAAGGCAGAGGCTTTAACCCACTGAGCTACCCAGGCGCCCTGGAAATTATCTTTTTTTTTTTTTTTAAAGATTTTATTTATTTGACAGAGAGAGATCACAAGTAGGTAGAGAGGCAGGCAGAGAAGAGAGGGAAAAGCAGGCTCTCCACTGAGCAGAGAGCCCTACGTGGGGTTCGATCCCAGGACCCTGAGATCATGACCTGAGCCAAAAGCAGAGGTTTAATCCACTGAGCCACCCAAGTGCCCCAAGGGAGGAAATTATCTTTTAAGGGCTGTTTTCTTTTCTTTTTTTATTTGTCAGAGAGAGAGAGAGAGAGAGAGTGAGAGAGCAAGCACAGGAAGACAGAGTGGCAGGCAGAGGGAGAAGCAGGCTTCCTGCCGAGCAAGGAGCCCAATGTGGGACTCGATCCCAGGACGCTGGGATCATGACCCAAGCTGAAGGCAGCCGCCCAACCAACTGAGCCACCCAGGCATCCCTAAGGGCTATTTTCTTAAATCACCTGCTCAAAAGTAAAGGTATATTTTAAGATTAAATTGTGACCTATAACTTGACAGCGCTCCGAACTCACCATTTGTCAGTTTTAGTAAGCTGTAACTTTGAGAAACAAATATTATGTCTACTTAATGAGTAATTCAAGCGACTAGTTGGTGTTTTTTTTTTTGGCTAGCCAAGAGTCCTTTAAATGTTGAGACTTCATATAGATAATCCCTTCAGGAACTAACTACATTCCAAAGACGTTTCTTTTCCAACACCTTTATATATCTATCCTTTCGTACAGATGCTCTCTCTGCTATACTGTACAATTTGAAGAGTGGTTCCCCCCTTCCCCAGTCACTATGAATACAAGTCACACGGAAAAACTTCCTTATTATCTCAACCCAAAAGCAAGTTAACATGTCTCTACAAAACAAGGAGAATGACCCCAGTCCAAAAAAAATCTTTATGTTCCTTTATTGGAGCAAGATTCCTGACCGGTATACAGTAATGTATTACTAAACATGACCTGTGCAGAAATTACATACTATCCATCCAGACAGGTTTTCATTACACTTTGCCTATCGATGGAATAGTTCCATTTATAAAGTTTTATACATCAAAAAGCTTTGAATTTGACCAGGCTGTCCATTAATTCATCTCTGAAAAAGTTAAGTGGCATTTAATTTTAGCTACTATAATTTACAGCATTAAAAAGCTTATGCATTAGGTAGCTTCCCAAAATGGTATCCTATGCACAATGGCATTTAGCAGAGCAGGGCCTGTCATCTCACCCGGATTCACACAGACAGGCCTCGCTTGAAAGCTATTTGCTAAATAGCTAGTACTTTGAGACGAAAGTACTCCTGAGTTTCTTACCACCAATACGGACTTCTTACTCTGAGAGTCTGTCTTCTCGGCCACACTTCATAGTACCAACGAAGACGCGCCAGTAACTGCCCTGTGTGTAACTTGGCATTAGAGCACCAGGTCTGTCTGATGGTGGTGGCAGGCACTACTATTATATCCAGGTAAATAAAGGCCCATTTTTAAAAATGCCAATTTGAGACACAAATCAAGGGCACAACATAATCAGAATTGAGTTCTGAGCAATCTGGTGTCCCGACTGATGTGGAAGATTTCAGAAACTGACGGCAAACTGTACCCACGATGGCTCCTGGCTTTGGAGACATTAATACATTGATTCAGATCCCTTTCTCAGTCCACACAGCCCTGAGGTCACCCTGCAAAGTGTGTATCAAAAAATACGGAGTCAGGGTGACAAAGTTTGACAATATGTTATACAAGTCAAACTTGGAAAATCATATTAAACACACCTGTTCTGAGAGAAAAGCATCAAATCCTTTGTGTACACATTTAGTTTTATTGTAACAAAGCAACTTGTACACTTTTAACGTTTAAAACTGAGCATCATCTTTCCTTTCCAGTGAAACAAAAAGAAAATTTAAAAATAAACAGGAACAAAATTACAATAGAGAATGTCAATTCCAAATAAGATCCTACAAGTTCTGCTGATTCTCCCATCGAGTGGCAGGGCTCAAGTC